>OMNS01053317.1:2941-21390 GCA_900303225.1 Laemonema laureysi | reverse complement strand
ACACACAGCGCCCCCCCCCCCCCCCCCCCCCCCCCCTCCTCTCTCGCTCGCTCGCTCTCTCTCTCTCTTTTAGTTTCTAAGAAAGGATCCTACAGCAGTGTATGTATTTGAGGTTGTGTGCGCTGTGCACACGCGGCATTCCCCCGCAACGCACACTGCATGGCGTGTCAACATGGAGTCTGAACCCTTATGTAACACCGGGGCCAAATGAAACGCTGTCCTTGTTCACCTAGCGTAGCGTTAGCGTTAGCCCCTACTTTAACGCTTAGCGGGAAAAGTAACTAGCGTGGACATACGCAAACACGGCGGTCAAATATTACACTGTTGGAATATATATGTCGTATATTTCAAAGTGTAAGGACCAAGCATTAGCATATAGCATACATAAATGATGCTCTTTGTTGTTTTAATATGTACGAAAGAAGAGAGGACATTCGGACATAAAACATTAAAAAGAACGCAATGAAGTAGAATAGTCTTGTGATTGTAGATGTGTAGACGCTCAGCTGCCTACAGATGTGGAAAAAAAGGGCCCATCTAGGGGGTTAAGGGTGATGCGCGCCCTCATGGCCACCCTGTGTACGCGCCTGTCCATAGGATACGCAGCAGTGTTCCGAGGCTACCGCTACTGTATGAAGAGCGTTATCGTGGTGTCTTTATGCCATCGTGTGGTGAAAATGGGGAAGTGCAGGTCATTTAGTAGTTTTAATGCAAAAGCAATGGAGTAGAAAAATACTTTTAATGACTGAAGAAAGACAAAACGACTTGCGGTTGAACATATGTTATGCAAGTAAAATAATAATGACAGCAAAGCAAAACACAAACAAAACAGCCAACTGTGTATATGTATATGATATATAATGCATATCTAAATGTTTTGATCTTTCAGCAGGAACATGCAAACTTAACAACAAAATGTTCTGTGTCACGGTTAGTGACACAGATTCAGGAGAGAAGAAACAAGGCATTTTTAACGAGGCCCAGCTCGTTAGGCTCGTTAGATTTAAGTAGGCTAAGTATCAAAGTACCTCATTAAAGAAATAGAAGGACTGTGTGTGTGGGGGGGGGTGTAGGTGAACTTGTGTTTTGTCTTGAAGTGTGTGTCTTTGGTCTTTTGGTCTATGAGGGTATAGCTATGCATGCATCAGGCGTTTGTGCAGAAGTCCTCAGACGAGTATCTGGGGGAACAGGAAGTAGCAGAACAGGAACATCCACAGGCCAAAGAGAACCTCCAGCTCCAGGCTAGTGACATCACAAGAGGAGGCCGCCGCCCCCTTTTCACTGTGGAAGAAGAACAAGAGCAGCGCTCTGATTCAGAACGTCTTCACGCCATTGACAACAGTTGGGTCACACATACGGGACAAGCAAACACGACACAAACGTTTATGAATACTTTTATCATTTTAGCACGTATAGGATTATGGCTACAAAAGTTACAATGTATAATGTATGTATAAAATGTGAAATCTATCCACCCATTCTTTAATCTATTTTATTTAATTTTTTTATTTTGTTGTGGGGAAGCATGAAAAATGTATATAGTCGTAGTGTAATCTCATATATAATTGACTAACCTGAATACAGGGAGACAGGAAGCTCTGGAGACAGGGGTCTGATTTGACTCCATCGCATCCTCTTCATACTTCATACCCACAAGGTCTTTTTGCTTCTCGGCCCTCCCATGAAACTTTGCAGGAATACTTTCACGATCGTTTCCCTCGTCCTTCCGATCCTCCAAATCCCACCATAGATGAGTCCGATTTCGTTCCTTTTCATTGGGGTCTCCTTCTATGTGTGTGGGTGTGTTGGACTTGGCTGTCGGGTTGTTTCCCAGACTCTTGATAGCATCGTACACAGCCTGGTTATTACATACTTCTTGATTTTCTCCCTTAAAACTTGATGATTTCAAGATAAAAGCCCCTTCGACCCCACAGGCCCTCAAATTGCCTTTTAAGTCGAGTTTACTTGCTTTCCTCTCTGCCTTCCTTTCCAGTAACGTTCCGACATGCTTTTCATCAGTCGCTTTCGCTCTTCTCTCATCCGTTACACATTCATAAACTCTCGCTTTTATCTCTCCTTCGGCGTGTTTTACAAGTCCTGTATCTTCTGATATCTCTGCAGTTTTATCTCCCCCGTCTGGTTCATCCGAGACGCGCCCCGGGCTCCGTTCTGATGTGGTTGATGATCTCGCCCCATCACCGAATCTCTCTCTGAACTCCGCTATCTCTTGTGCCACCCTCACGTCCCCCTCTCTGAACACGCTATCATCCGCCGGTCTCTCTGTAGTGTTTACCTTGTAGCGTTCATCCCCACCCTCCTCCTCCTCCTCCTCCTCGTCTAATCCATCCCTCGGCCCGGCCCTCCTCTTTATACGATGTCCCTCATCTTCCTCACCCCTCACTGCTTCCAGTAGGACTTCTGAACCCGCAACGCGCATTTCCTCCTTGAACGTTTTACCACAGTTTTCCCTCCTCGCCTCGTCGCGGTCACCCTTCGCCACTTCATTGGTCTGACGCTCTCCTCCGCGACGCGCCTCATGCTCCTCCTCATCCTCAGCATTGTCCATCTTCTCTACTTCTTTCGTCTGATCCACTGCAGAGTCCCCCATCTTGACTCTCATCTCCGGCATTCCCCCGACCGTCTCCGCTAATCTGTTGGCCTCCATATCTGGCAACATTCTCTGGTTCATTCTCCCTTCTACCGCGCCCGGCTCTGTGGGAGTTCTGCCCTCAACCCACTTCTCTACGGTACCGTTCTGCAACGGTAGGTTCTGTAGATGTAGGGTTCGGCGATGATCAGATCCATCATTCCCCAACACCTGTGATGTGCTCAACGGTTTTGGTTCCCCCTTCAGACATCTCTTGGGGGTCCTCCTCCTTCCTCCGGTCGTTCCCTCCGGACGTCCGGGAACCGGGTGTCCGTTCGCTGGATCGTCGGACTGCTGGTGCTCTCGGTGAAGGTCCAGGATATAGCTGTAGGCATCCTCCTCGTCGGAGTCCAGCACCGACAGCCTGTATAGTCCTTCCTCTGAGCTCTGGGAGAAATTGCCCTCGTCTACACAGAGGTCGACTTGGGAAGACCTGAAGACATGATGGTCTTCAGATGCTTCCTCCATCCACGATAAAACGTCATCCTGGGCGGCTTCATCATTGGCCGGTCCCAACAAGAGGCTAGATTGCAGGATCCCCTCCTGGTTGGATTGTGGGGAGAACGCATCACCCGTTGTCCTTTGCGATGAAGACACTCTTCTCAGCAGGTGACGATTGGGTCGTGGTTCTCCTGAGGATCTTCTGGACCATCGCTTCCAGAGTTCCTGCTCACTGGTCTCCCCCAGACTGTGAACAAAGGCCTCTGCCTCTGGCTGTAGAGCAAGGGTCTCCCCGCATCGTCCCGGCTCAGCTGGGGTATAATCTGGGATCTCCGGGGCTTGTGGTCGCATGGCAATGTCTGGTGCAATGTCCTGGAATTCAGTGGTGAAATATGGATCACACATGAAGGAATGGCCTCCGAAAAACATACTTTATAATGGAGGGAATATTAACCATGAAGTAACTGACACATATCCAACGGTATTTGTGATTGGACTCATCTCCTTACTCCTTCATTCATTCGTCGTGCAGCCGCACATCGACTCACCTCATCTGCATCTGAATGGTACTCCAGGAACATGGACAGGTAGGTAACGACCGAGCGCTCATCCGGTGAAGTGCGCGCCACATCTGTGGAAAACGGGAGCATTATAACACTCTTTCGGGCCCACGGCGAACAGCCACTTTAACTCAGTGACCTGTTGGAAAGCGAGGCAGCCTCCCCCCCTCGGAAGTGGCGCTCCGTCGCTGTAATGAAGGCAGATCCGAGGGCCTCTTCAGTCTCCCCCGTGAGGCAGACGAGTGGAGGGAGAAAAAAAAAACGATTTCCCCTTCAGAGTTCAGTACGCTGCGAGATTAGCATGAGAGCAGAGTACTTTCTGTTGATCTTTAGAGACGTTTGGCGTTGCCATAGCGTCACGCTATGTGTTGAGATTATTAACTTCCATATTTTGTCAAAATGACAAATTGACATAAAACGTAGAATGGAACGAATCTTAATATGAAGCGCCAGCCTCTTGATTAGATGGTCGATTGTGAACCAACAAAAAAAAAGCAGCTAATTGCTAATTATGACGATAGATGTTACATCCCCAGGAAGCCAGTAGCATATCAAGGAAAAGTATGGCCTGGACAGTGAGATGAAACTAGTAGTCCGACTCCCACACAGACCTCGTGTCCATGAAGGAAAACAGATCAACACACAAGAGTCGTGTCATGCATTTCTTGACGAACATTTTGTTTGTTTCTTACCCTGAGGCTCCAGCAGTGCTGGGATTCCCAAGCTGTCCTGGGCTATCCTGAAGGCCTCCTCCAGGTTCTGATGTGGGTCTCTCGACAGGGTGTCCCTCAGGTCCACCAGGCCCGGGTCTATGGACTTGATCAGGGCCAGGAAGGCCAAACCACTCCTCCAGCTCTTCCCAAAGTCACGCACCTCCACTCCCAAGCTGCAGACCGAGACACAAACAACAGTTAACGTTGATGTGATGTCTGATGTCTGTCGGTGTCCATCGTGACTGTCTGTCTGTATCTATCGTGACTGTCTGTCTGTATCTATCGTTACTGTCTGTTTGTCTGTCTGATTTCATTTAAATTCCAAGTCATGTGTATGTTAACCCCAAGCCCTCAGAATGTGATTTACCTTCTCCTTTACTGAACAAAGTACGTCCGATCCTACCTGGAAGTTCTCCTCTGGACCCACAGCAGGAGGGTCTTCATGGGCTTCCAGCGGAAGCGTGGCTCCCTGGCCGGCCTCCTGCGCTTGGTGGGTAGCGTGCAGCTGGAGTAGGAACCGCTGTCCCTGGGTGAGGGCGAGAGGTCACGGGGGGAGGCGCAGCGGCTGCTGGATAAGGAGGACAGGCTGGAGGACAGGCGTTTCTGTAGGCCTCCGGTCGCCTCCTTGACCTGCAGGAGGAGGAGGAGGAGGAGGTGGAGGTGTCATCTACACTGGGGACGCTGGGGACATGTTCCCAACACTTTTTAAAAGCATAATTTGTTAAAAATGTTCTGAAACAATAGCAAGAGAGAGAGAGTGAGTGTGTAACTGACACTCTTGCTTTTAAAACACCTCACCTGGAAAAATGAGATGATGTTCCAGATGAGCTTCAGAACAACGTGAGGAACACCATCCGCCACCCCCGAGGCATCGATGCCCAGAAGCTTGACCTGAGAACAGAGGAGACAGCAGGACGTCACTGATGTAGTTCAGTCATGTAGTCACGAGTGTTGCTGTGTTATTATGCTACAAACAAAAATAGTAATAATAACTAATTTATTTTAAGTACATTTCATGGTTACACAAAGTATAAAAATAAAACCCCCAAAAATATACACTGAACCGATTTTAAAAACACAGCGGGAACATCAACCGACTATATAAAGAGGAGGAAAAGATGGAGAATCATCGTTGCTACGGCGACCGTACACCTAAACAGACTCACGTGTCTGTCGTCAAGGAACGCCAGGGCCTTGGCGATGTTGTTCAGTCGGAAGATGCGGTGCGTCGAAGGCCTGAAGCGGTACACCTGCAGCAAGAACAATAATAACCTCCTCCGTCAGCTGAAGAAGTCCACCTAACGGGAGTCACGCTGGCTCGCAAACAGAAACGTAATAAAATAATGGAAATTAAATAGAATTTCATCGATTTAGCTGTGGTTTTTCCACTTAACAGGGGAGATGAGATGTTGGCTTTTAATGATTGAGTTTATAATTAAACAAATGTAAACCACCCGTTTCTACCGCAGAGGTCACACCTGTATTAAGGACACACAGAAGACTGCAGATTATTGATCCGGTGAATGTATTTCGTTCCACCCCCTGATGGGCAGTCAAACGTCTCTCCTTGACCATTTCTTTGGCTCAGTCGCAGTTCCTATGTGGCCTCGTGGCGTTGGTTGTTGTTGTTGCACGAGTGAAACTTTTACTTCAAGGTTGCCTACCATACTGCCTGCCTTGCCCAAGGGCATTTGAGCAGACCAAACACTAATCCTATCAGCGCCATAATTAAAAGGCGGTCTGGTCTAAGGTCAGCCAGCCCACCTGTTCTCGCTCCCCTTGAGTAGTATCCAGAACATTCCTTATCTGGGTCTCTACTTGAGTCGTTATTATTACTTCCCGTTGAGGGGAGGTCATCGCTTGATGTTGTTTTTCTCATCGATCTCCTCACCAGTTTGCAGCCAGACAGCTCCTCTAGCAGGGCCATGAGCGCCCTGCCATCCCGGACGTCCAGAAACAGATCCTGCACCTCCACCGGAGGATCACACTGGATGACACGTTGAGGAGAGAGGAAACTGCTGAGATGGTGGTAGGTGTGTGTGTGTGCGTGTGTGCGTGCGTGCGTGCGGCGCGCGCGTGCGTGTGTGTGTGCGTGCGTGCGTGCGTGCATGGCTTACTCTCTTCAGAAAGATGTTCATCCACCTGGTGAAAGTTCGTTTCTGCACAGCTGTCTTCTCACCTGGGAAAAGACACCACGTTGCCACAGGAAGAGCAAACACATTCCCCGAATTATAATTGAATATTAGGCTGTAGTACGTTATTACAAAATGTAAAAGAATAAACGTGCACAAGCTTGGTTGTATGGTAAATACTGTATGTAGATAGGCCTAATTTTACTAAGAAATGACAAATTATTATTTGACAGTAACCGTTTGCACTGAATATTATGTCTGTAATGTCCCCACGATATTCGGCATCATTTAGTCGTAATAGTAGTAGGCTTCACGCTAAACAATAAAGGATGGGTTGGCTAACCTCCCAAACTTTCAGATCAGGAAGAGTAGGACACGGTTGCATAACTCAAGACGAATCTACTAACTCGACATTCGCTGAATGCGTGTCTGCTCTAAATCAGCTTCACAAACACATTGCTTGTGCAATAGTGTAACAGCGTCACGTCCGTGTGATTCTATGACTAGCGATCACCTTCTCATTGTAAAGGTCTACCTTGGGGAGACAGCGTCTCCTGGTCAGGGGTCTCCTCTGTAGTCCCATCTCCTCTGCCCGTCTCCAACAGCGCCATGGAACCAGCGGAGGTAGCGCACTTTTAAATGACCGTCAAAATGTTGGACCGCAACTTTTGTCGCTGGGAGAGTGTTTGGTAAAATAAATGTCAAAAATGCACTCATGCGCGGCGCAATTTCACCTCCAGTCTGGTCTTCAAAAGCACATGAAATGAAGAAACGTCAATGAGGAAAGACATAAAAGTGTCCTGTCTGAACACGCAGTGGCCTCCTCCTTGGATGAGAATCTTTGTGAACAGCCACTCCTCCCCCGCAGGTTCCAACTAAAGCCCCATATTACAAGGATCCGATTTGCTTAAGCCAAGAGTGCGGGCTTTTATTCATTGAACTTGAAGAGAGTAACAAAAGGACAATACAAAATATTTAGTGCGTGCGTAACAGCCCGTAGGCTACACTTTACACCCGTATCCCCTGGCCGTGGTTCTCAGCTCCACAGAACCAATTCAACTTCTCATGCACGTTTTAGTATTACTTTTTTGTTTTGTTTACGTCATTATTTTAGCTCACAAGAAAAGGCAACGGTCATTTTTGGAGAAAATTACACAGTACGTGCCCTAACATCATATACTAGATTTGTATACGCTCCGTTTCTTTGTTTTATTTTTTTTTAATGAACCAATACAAAGACCCAAGAAGCATATTCTCCATTACCGGTCTTCCGTTGTATTATGAACCGTTTAGTCATTTACCTGAGAAGTTAATGCACATTTCGACTCGTTTGTTGACATTAGTGCAAAGGGCATTTTCTTCATATGGATTTCGTTTAAAATCAAATGTATACAAATTGATGCTGTAACACAGAAACAAACCAAACATATTGGCAAATTATTTTTATTTTCCACAGGATAAGCACAAGTACCTTGTTAAAAAAAAAAGAAAGGCCTGTAGATTTGACCGAGTGATAACATTAATACAAGTGGAATGGACGGAAACGCACATTAAAACTAGCAGTTCCCCATCAGATCAGATGGGGGCGTGCGTGCATTCAAACAGCGTCACTGCATTTTAACTTGCAGGTAACGTAAAGCATATTGTAACGACGACGACAACCACATGGCCAGCTGTTGGGCAGTAACAACACTTACCAACACCGTCAATCCCAACCCTGGTCCTGCACAAATACAAACCGCTAACAAACACTGCATGTCCCAGTTGAAAGGTGGTGTCTGACAGGAACAGCTCTCCCTGTGAAACAGTAAACACCATCCCTACTGGATTCTCTCTCCCTGCTCCAAGAAGAGGTCATGGCTACAGGACAGACCGCCACCACCACCGTGGGGAACAGGAGTCTCTAACTGGGGGGGGTTAAACGTGTCCAAGGAACATCGCACGTGGACCTCCTGCACCTCGCGGAGCCACGCCTTTTCATTCTTTGAGTTTCTCTCTGCGACTGTGAGAGGGCCACACTTGCAGTGCTCGCAAGGGGCCACGTTTACAAAGTCGCAGTAACACCTGGAAGAACACACCTGGTGCACACTCAGGAGGGGACAGCTCAGTTTGGTTAAAAGGTCTAAATGTACACATTGAATCATAACGATAAGTAAGGAATAGCTACTATATTTAAAGAAGGGTGGTGGAGATCTTAAGCACGGTTTGTGTTTTTTTTTTTATTAAAACATTTACGAGATCATAATAAAAAATATACAACACGTATACAAGGGTGGCAGACTACCTTCAATTCTAACTTAACTGATCGCACTGATCATCAACCGGTTGATGAAAGGCAGTAACAATTTGAAAGAAGGTCCGTTCATTTTCCTTACAATTACAACAAGGAAACAGCTGCGCTGGTAAAGAGAAAACAAGACTGGAACAACCACCAATAACTTTCAATACATGACAATTAAAGGTAATTTTAAAAAAAACGTATTTCAGAACAGCTAAATGACTGAATGAGTCACAATTAGTTTCATCATGTCCAAGGGATTTTACAAGTCCTGAATTTAGGTTTCAGCCAATTAAAAATAGCTGCACGTTTGCATTGTACAGCAGTCCGGGTTAGACTGAAATGTTTGAAATCTGATCATTATTTCATTCATGTGTGCTTCTGCCTGCTTAGGTTCAATTCACTCATCCCATCACACCAATAAATCCTCGGGTCAGGCC
The DNA here is from genome assembly GCA_900303225.1 of Laemonema laureysi. Taxonomy (NCBI): domain Eukaryota; kingdom Metazoa; phylum Chordata; class Actinopteri; order Gadiformes; family Moridae; genus Laemonema; species Laemonema laureysi. The sequence goes on along the minus strand of OMNS01053317.1, from coordinate 12,179 downwards.
GCCACCTAGACGTCTAACTGAAGACGCTCTACAAGTATTAGTAACAGTCATACAGAGGGTGGTGGTGGGATTACTTCTTGCCCATTATGAAACTGGGTGCCTCCGCATCATCTTCTGCTTCTCTGTCCTCATCGTCACTGCTGCTACTGGAGCTCTTCTCCTCGCCCTCCTTGCTGGCGTCTTCCTTCGCCTTCTTGGCCGTCATCTTCTTCATCTTCATCCGGTCCCTCTTCTTCCTGCGCTTCGCCGTCCTCTCGTCCGCGGCCCGTTTGTTCTCCTCCACCTTGTCGAGGTAGTCGACGTCCTGCTTCACCTTGTCCGACATCTTGTCCAAGAAGTCCTGCCGCTGGTACTCTCTGCGCCGGAGGTGCCGGTACACGTGAAACTCCCCGCTGCCGGCTCCGGCACTGGAGCCCATGACGTCCCGGACGAACTCCGGGGGGGCCCGCGGGTTCCAGTCCTTGGGCCGGTCCGGGATGGGTGCGGGTTTGTCCGGGTTCCGCATCAGCCGCTCCAGCTTGAGGCGCTGCTCCTCCGCTGGGGTTTTGGCGATGATGAGGGGTTTTGATTCTTTTGGGCCATGTTTGGAGGGTTTCCCTGTTGTGTTTTTCTCGGTTTTAGCCGCCATGCTTCGAAAATGTCCACTTCCGACTCCCACAAATCAACCTGGAAGCGAATTAAATATTTTTGACCCGGAAGTTATGCGCGATGTATATGTTTATACAGTAGTCGTATAATCTAATCACGCGTAAAATCACAGTCACAATAAAAACAGTTTTTCTTTTCAGAACTTCACATAACATGTATAATCATGAAACAGATTTAAATCATTCGTATTTTAATTACGTTGTATTGCGTAATGTTTGACGGTCATGACTATCCACCAATGGCGATCCACCACCGTCAGCTGCTGTCCAATCAACGTCGACTCCGTCCATTTTGTTGAATGACGTCGGCCTACGTTAGTTCGCAGGAGGACGCTGACTTTACCGAACGCTCACCTCTCGTCGTGTGTGAATGAACGACAACTGATCAAAACAAACCACCACCGTATCGACACACCACCGCACACGTCAACCGGAGAACATGAACAACCTCATCCGATCCAGTGTGCGTTGTCTGCGGGCGACTCCGGCGGCGTACCTGCCGAGGCAGCCCGCCCGGTTTCTGTGCGCCGCGACGGACATGCAGCAGACCCTCGGGGACATGGTGAAGAAGGACAAGGTGGTGGTGTTCATCAAGGGGACTCCGGACCAGCCCATGTGTGGCTTCAGTAACGCCGTGGTCCAGATCCTCCGGATGCACGGCGTGGAGAACTACGCGGCGTACAACGTGCTGGACGACCAGGATCTCAGACAAGGTCAGCGGACCACAGACTCGGCTTGTCGCGATGACTCGTGTGTTGGGCAAGGCATCGTTTAACTTGGGCCGAAAGTAACTCTTGAAGTCTCATTCAGTAACATTGAGCCTCAATGTTTGTCTCATTGCGTCGCTTCAACTCACTCTTAATGTATTTTTTCTTGATAGAGGAGTTTGCCAGACAGTGAGGGGGCTCCAGTTTTATCAGTTCTCACCAGCTACGCCAACGGGGTGGGGTTGCCTTTAACGTCAAACGTTGAAATCTGTTAAAATGTGGAGGAAACTGCAGTTTTTGTCAACGTCACTGCGGGTTCCCGTCAAGTGAAGCCTCTATTGTATATTGCCAGACAGGCCCGCAGGTCAGACAGTGGGGAAGGAGATTGTCTAACACATTGACGTCACTATTACTTGTTTTCAAGCCTGGATGATATGGCAAAAGTCGGCTATTATGATCAGAGCGTTAACGATGAAATCTCCCATTAATCACCAGCACTGGAAACATGGAACGCTACCTTCTTCCTAAACTATTATAAATATAGAAGAACTAAATAAGATATGACACTTTATCTTATTTAAAGTGGAATTATTTTAACGTTGACACGACAAAACATTGAATTAATCGATTTTTCGAGTTTCATTTGTAACAGACCCATGGTGGGGGTTCGAACCTGCGACCTCACGATTGAAACTCACTCGACGGTTTTTTTCCCCCCTCCACACTAGGCGTCAAGGAGTTCTCCAACTGGCCCACCATCCCCCAGGTGTACATCAACAGTGAGTTTGTGGGCGGCTGTGACATCCTGCTCCAGATGCACCAGAACGGAGACCTGGTGGAGGAACTGAACAAGCTGGGCATCCGCTCGGCGCTGCTGGAGGCTGAGAAGGAGTCCAAGTAACGGGCTGACCGTCGCTCCTCACACATCACAGCTGAGTCACACACCACCACAGTCACAGGAAAACAAACAAATACCAAAACAAACAACAGTTGATCATGTGACTGTCTCCAGCCAACTCCGACGAACCAGTCAGCACTGTTTTAAAAAAAAAAGATAATTTGGCATAGGAAAGGCAATGGTACACACTGGGAGTTCAAGGGACCACCTCACTGCTGAGTTGGTTAGCAGGCGTTTCTACTTATCGGTGTATTTTATTGATGTTAAAAGTAGAGTACGAGAGTGGGAGCGCATCCAACCAGAGATACAAGTGCCTGAATGCTGAGGGTCTGAGATTTGTAGCAAATTAATCACCGGAATGTTAAATCCACTGCGCATCTTCACAAACTGCACCAATTCCAACCCTCTTAAATTTTGTTTTTTTTAAACCTGGTGTGTATGGCGGCAACATAACACAACAAGTCTGTTTGAACCTGAAGTCCAGATGAACTGAGCATTTGAGTTGCATTCTTCTATTCCTGGTGTGTTTATAGGACCACTTCCTGTTTATAACCAAATCCAGTGTGATGTCAACTAGGAAGTGATGTCACCATCGCCCGCCTCGTTTCTACTATACTAAACCAAACAGGGAATACTACCGTTGTGTGAAACAAGATCTTTCCACTTGGGTGTCATTTTTTTAAATATTTTCTTTCTCCCCACAAAAATATTTTTCTAAATCAGCTTTGATATTTCAACAATAGTTTGCTTCAACCAGCAGTAGTATCTTTGACAAAGCAGCTATATTGCCACACAGCAAGCTTTGCCATTGGTCACATCGTAAATCACTCGTGTAGTTAAAAGTAGTGTACTGTTTACTGTTCATGTATTACTGGGTCATGTGAACCGCTTGATTGACAGCAGGGTGCAACAATGGTGACAGTGTGTGAACTATGGCGGCCATGTTTGACCCATTGTGACGTTCTGGTCTGTTAGCTCCTACTGACTCTTCCATCTCACTGTACGCAGTCCTTGTGCTCAACTGTCAAAATGCTGACTCATCAGGCGCACGCTCGCTGAAACGCAACAATGGTCTTCCATCCCCATCGGTTTATTTCTCGTAGCTCAAGATGGCGGTCTGGGAAATGGTCAAGAAAACTACTTTGTGTGTCTGTGTTTTTCCTGGTTTGTGGTCTGTTTTTTCTTTTTTCTGGCCGGGCCCTGACGATCGGTGCTCCGCTCACACTAGTATTTAAGTGACGCTTGTGTAGTGCACTGTAAGATAATTTATATTGAGATATTAAGTGTATTTTAGTGGCACATTTAAAGTGTTTATCAATAAAATAAATATTTTGCAACATAAGCTATGGCTTGGGGTTGTGATTTTTATCTTCAAATCAAAAATGACTAAATCAAAAACTTGTGTGACCGATGCACGTTTTCATAATGGAGGTGTTCTCAGCCGAATGGTTCTGGGTTCAAACCCTAATGTCAGCAGTCTCATTCAAGACATGAATGAATGACTCAACATTAACCTCCTCGCTGTGGAAACGACTGGATACACTAGCCTCGACTAGCCGGTCATTACCACTACTAACAGACAAATATTACAAGAGTCAACAGTAGTCCTACTAAATGACTGGTACATATTTACCTGTTCAACACAAAACACTGGCGTGAAACATTCAAATTGGTACATGTATTCTTAAATTCAAATCATTGTTGAACACCCCCTAAAGTTTAAATAGGAAAAACTTTCTATGGAACTGTTCAAAATGCAGTGATGAGTATTCACTCGTCAAAATTCAGTTCATACAGAGGGTATATGATTATTCCCTTGGGAAAATCAGCATTCATTCTTTGTCTTGGCTGACCAAGATGAGCTAAAAGCCATTTATCTGAACTGAGCCATGACTCTGAAAAGTAATTATACGAATGGGAAGAACTGACAAATGGGAACTGGAATAAGTAGAAGAGAAGCTAAATGAGTTTCTCAAATCTCAAATGAGTTTTTAATACAAAATATTTTATCAAATAAAACAAATGTTGACCTTTTACAGTAGTACAATACTGTAAATACTGACAACAGACAGCGAGTGGTTTCTCTCAAGTCTCTTGGACAGTCACTACTGGCCCATACTTCCGACGTTCCAAGTGACATCGCCTGCCACCAGTTCAGCCAATCAGGGGAGAAAAAGAAACGGCAGTAGCACATATTCCACCAGAGGGTGGTGCTGTTCCCTCGGGTTTGATGTCTGTGGTGTTTTAGCTTTCTTTAAAAGAGCCCCTATGATAAACACCAGCGATGCTGATTAGCCATTAGACGCCATTTAAAAACCCTTTAGTGACATCAAGCATGGGAGCACAGATGTATGATGGATAGCTCAACCTACCTGCCTACCCTGTGTACCAGACTGTACCAAGTGGTAGGCTGATCTAACCCTGTCCATCATACATCTAGGTGGACAGTCCCCACTTGTGAGGTCACTATAGGGTAGAAGCTGAAATGGCTCGTAATGGACCTTATTCACCCGGCGGCCATATTGGTTAGCTGGATGGGGAAACCTTCTAGAATCTTCGGGGGAAACCATGACACACATTTAGAATACATTCCCATTGACTCATGTTTTCCCCAAAGATTCTCGAAGGTTTACCCACCCACCCAACTAACTAACTAATATGGGCCCTCGAAAAGGAACGTGGAGAGGGGGAAGTGCTTCCGGGGGGGTCAGAGGTCAGAGTTTCTGCAGGAAGCGGAGCACCAGGTCCCGCAGGGTGGTGCGCATGGGCTCGTTGTTGTCGCACACGATGTGCGTGGCGTCCGCCTCCAGCTGGATGAGCGCGTCCTCCGCCTGCAGGTGCAGGATGTGGCCGTCGGCCGTGTCCTCCACCTTCACCTCGCTGATGCCGTGCTGCGGGCGAGAGGTGAGAGGGGTCAGGGGTCAGAAGTGTCGTCTATAACTCGGTCTCTCTGGTCAGGGATAGAGACCAGCGTGTGAAATATCGATGTTGTATTATAGATGATTTGTTTGTACTTTATGGTCGTCAATTAGGATTTGTCGTGTTGTTTTCTGTCTGTATCGAATGAGGGTTTGAATATTTTCAGGATTTGAATTTACACTTCCTCTTGAAACAGGAAGCAAAGACAGGGCATGTCGAGGAGATGCTTCACTTGACTGCTGGTAGTGTTCAGCAGATGCAGGGGACATCAGAAGTTCCCAGAGAGCATTTAACTGGACATTATTCTTCACCCCCCGTGAATAACAAAGTCCAGGATGACTCGGCAGCATTTCTCTTCCATTTTGCCATAATTATCAAACTGTAAACAAAAACTACTTTCATATCGGAGCCCATCAACCTAAAACTCATGACTAGCATGGAGACCACAGATAACTGTCAAGATAAAAATGCAGATGAATGACTATTACAATCCTAAAGGGGAAGTTGAGCAACTTTTAACCGGCTTGGTGTCATTTCAGTGTGGGCAGTGTATGCAAATGCCCACATCTGCTGCTACTTTCGTCCACCTGATGACGTGATGCACGCTATCAGGCAGGATTTCGCACTTGCACTGAGCTGCAGTTATCCTTTAATAACAACAATCATCGACAATGAACACCAGTGGATTCTTAAACGCTGGCTCCTCTCAACACAGGAGAAGTGTTGACTGTTCAGTCTCACCTTGTGCAGGGTTGCCAGGAAGCCTTCCAGGGGCACCACCCCGCTCAGCAGAGGCTTGGGGGCCAGCACCTCGGGGGGCTCCTCTACCACACGCTTCCTCTTCTTAGTGGGGGCTGCCGGGGGGGGTTTAGGCACCGACTGGCAACGCACAAGAGGGACACACTTCAGCACTTGGCAGTGACAATGTATACGATTGCACGACTACACAAACAACCCCCCCCCGATCTTGAGGGATGACCTCACCTGTAGCATGTGCTTGTTATCCTTGGACTGCAGCATTCCAGACACGGTTGCCACGGAGACGCCAGGTTTGACCTCCGAAGGCACCAGGGACCTCGCCAGCTACCGACCACAGAAAGTCTCTCGTTAGAGCGGAGAACGTACAGCGTTATATACACTGTTTTACTGCATATTGACATTCTTTTATACTTTTGTGCAATTTCACATTTAATCTTTTAAGGTTAGGGTGTCCGACTCACTGCCGAAAGGTACTGGGTTCGATTCCCAATGTCTGAAGCCAAACATGTGGACATCCTTGAGCAAGATGACTACAATTCCCATTTAATCTTTTAACAAGAATCAGTATCACTATATATGAACCTGAAGTCACATTTAGTCTTTTAGCAACAGTCACACACTGCAGCACCAGAGTTGAGGCTCGGCCTCATCTGGCCTGAAGGCCTCCTGTGTGACTGACGGTGGTGTCTGACCTCGGGCAGCAGGTGTATGCGCTCGTAGCGGCGCCTGAAGGGCAGGCTGAGCACCGAGCAGCGCCGGTAGGCCACGGGCGGCGCCTGCAGCTCCAGCATCAGGTCCGAGCGGTGGGACTGGGAGGGCGGAGGCTGGGTGTACTGCTCCGGACACACCACGTGGAGGGGCTGGCCAGGGAGGGAGAGGGGGTTGAGGTTAGGGTTGGGGGGGGTCATTGGGAATCTAACCCCCAATGGCCGCAGTCTACCCTCAATCACCCACCTGCTCCTTTAATGAGCAGGTAGGTGATTAGGTAGGTAGGCATTCGTAGCGTGGCCGAGGTTCATCTTGTCGGCCATTTTAACAAACCTGCAACACATGCTTCTGAGACTTTGAGCCTAGGGTTAGTCTCAAACTCAAACTATTGGTTGTTAACAGAGAGAGAAAGAGAGAACTCACCTGGATTTCCTTCAGCAGCTTGGAGACCTGGTGGAAGTTGAGGCGCGTGTCGATGGGGCAGTACACACACTTCATGGCCAGCGGCTGGTAGGGGGCCAGGGCGTCCAGATAGGAGAAATCAGGCTCTGAGGGGAGGAGACGAGGAGACAGACCCTAAAGTACTCACACCACAAGGTCCCTTAGGTCTGTCCTCTTTCCCACTGGAATCATGTGGTGTTGGAAGTCAAACGTTGCAATAATGATGAGGATGAGGAGGATGAAGAAGAAGAAGAAGCATCACCAGGCAACAGTGGGAGACGTTACCGGTGAAGATGATGGTGTTGAGGCTGGAGCGACCCCACAGCTCCATGAAGTGGACCACGTCGCCGAAGCGCAGCGACGGGTGGCCCGTGAACACCACACACGGCTGCCGGAACTCGCTGCTGAAGTCGCCGTGGATACTGGGGTAGTGCTTCAGCTTGTTGGTCTGGATCAGCTGGGAGGGGACACACCGGGTGTGAGACCAGATACTAGCCTTACTGTTTACATGTGTAACAACACCGGGTGTGACACCAGAGTCTAGACTAGTCCTGCGGTTTACATATGTAGGAAAACCAGGTGTGAGACCAGATACTAGTGCTGCGGTTTACATATGTAGGAAAACCAGGTGTGAGACCAGATACCTGTGCTATTATTTACCAGGTATGAAACCAGATGTGAAACTAGACTAGTCCAAATGAGAATACGGGAAAACCAGGTGTGAGACCAGTCCGACCGTTTACACAGGAGAATGTAGGAGAACCAGGTGTGAAACCAGTATGACAGACCAGTCGTACACTAACCTCTGCATGGGGGAAGGGGGGTTCCGGGAGGTACACCTTGGACTGCTTGTTGTGGCAAAGCCTGTATGAAGCAATATAAATATTGGATATATGATCACAATTTTTCTCAGGAATAAAAAAAAGAAAGAAAGAGAATTTAAATTAAAAGCCCCCTCACCACTCGGCGAAGATCTGGGAGAACTCCAGGGAGCTGTTGGCGACGGGGGAGATGAAGTAGAAGGGCGTGCTGCCCAGGTTGGCGCTCTCGATGAACTGGTACAGACACTCCAGCAGGTCGTAGATCACCCCCGACGAGTAGCACGGCACCAGCACGTTGCCCCCGGCGCGGATCGTCATGGCTACGGAGGAAGGCAACCACATCAGGACCACCGTGAGAACTCTAAAGAGACTTGCTGATAACTGCGGAAAACTAAAGACAGTATTATTATTGTTATTATGGACCAGATAGGTGTGGGGGACCTACAGGTAGGCTGTGGACATTGGGGATCGAACCCAGTGCCTTTCAGCCGGGAGTCAAACACCATAAGAACCTACCCAGGTTGCTGCAGAATTCTCCCAGCATGCCGTCTGGGTTGGCCGTGGGCATCTGTGTGAGGCCTGTTAGAATCAGAATGTCGCTGTTCTTCAGGGAGCTCTGGTCCATCGGCTGCAGAAGGACAGAGTGAGGAAGTGAAGTTTTGGATCTAGACAGACACTTTTAGGGACTTTTACTTTGACAGCCTCCCAGCCAACCCACTGGACTGTACCAACTGGTAGTATCTCCCACTTGTGATGTCACTACGAAACAACATGGCTGGTGGTAACATAGGGGGGCCCACCTGTGGATGTGTGGTGAGGAGTGAGGAGCCGGACATATAGGAGACCTTCTCGTGATGTGATTGGATGATCCAGTTTGAGCTACCCAATGAGTAGCCGGAGCTCAGAGGGGACACCTGCACCGCTCCAAACAACTCCTGGAGAACAGCCAGATGTTGAGTTAAGTGTTAAAGGGGAACTTCAACAACCTTATCTCCATCTGTCCTCCCATCTGTCCACATATAGTGCCTGCAGTTGTCTCTGGTTCACAACTCAGAGCAGATGCAAAGTTCTGTGTCATCCAGCGGGCAAACATAGTGGGGAGACCACGTGGAGGAAATGTAAACATTGTTCATTATACAGTCGCTTATACTGTCCACATGGAAATGACACAAAGCTAACTAAGAGAACAAAGATCAACCGAAGACGTTTTACCACTTTCTGTGAATAGCCGACCAGCTGCACTTTGCTGAGCGCCGAGTTGACCTCCTGTATACTGTAGCATTTGTTCCAAGCCCAAACTTCCGCTGCATCCTTCAGTGGACCGGGTAGCATCCTGAC
>OMNS01053263.1:3869-17010 GCA_900303225.1 Laemonema laureysi | reverse complement strand
TTGTAATGGAGTCCAGTATTTGTGTGTGTGTGTGTGTGTGTGTGTGTGTTTGCGTGACAGTGACCTTAAACTTCCTTGTTGCGTGCAACACTTTCCACTGTGTGCTATAGTCAAACACTTGAGGACGTGATGACAGATGATTGACTCAATTATTTGTCCTGTCTTTCCTTGTTTCGTTCAGCCGCTTGGATGAAAGAAAGGTGCTCTGTCGGCGATCCCAAAACTACAGGTAGGTTGACTTATTTTGTGTGTTTGTGTCCCAAAGAGCCTCCCTTTAGCACCAAAGAATGACAGAAAAGAACTGTGTGTTGTGCAGGTGGAGAGGAGCTGTGGTCTGAGGCAGATTCATCCTGCTCAGGCCAGCCCATCCACCTGTGGCAGTTCCTACGAGAACTACTGCTCAAACCACACAACTATGGACGCTGCATACGCTGGCTCAACAAAGAGAAAGGTATCTATCTATTTACTATCTATCTATCTATCTATCTATCTATCTATCTATCTATCTATCTATCTATCTATCTATCTATCTATCTATCAATCTAACTATCTACTATCTATCTATCTGTCTACTCTCTCTCTAGCTATCTCTGTTGTCTCTCTCTCTCTGTCTGTCTGGCTGTCCATTGCTCCATCTATCTGTTCAATTAAATTCAAAAGAGCTTTATTGGCATGGAAAATTACCATTCAGCCAAAGCAGTTTTAAATCTATCTTTATCTCTCGGTTGATATATCTATTTTATCTATCTATGTATATCTAGCTGTCCGTCTGTCTGTATACATTTTTTACATTGAAAACTACACATGAATAGTTCACTAAAATGACGCACGTCAACACCCCAGTGTTGTTTACAATAACAAGCACGACATGTGATGACTGAATCATCGTGCTGTTTTTGTTCTCCCTGCCAGGCATTTTTAAAATCGAGGACTCGGCCCATGTGGCCAGACTGTGGGGGCTGAGGAAGAACCGACCTGCTATGAACTATGACAAGCTGAGCCGCTCCATACGCCAGTACTACAAGAAGGGGATCATCCGCAAGCCGGACGTGTCTCAGAGACTGGTCTACCAGTTTGTTCACCCCGTGTGAGTGGGTCCATTGAGAAAAAAACAGAGAGACATGTGCCGGGTTGTTGTTGAAAAATACATCGTTTTTAGGGACACGTTCTTTACTTCACGCACTTCTTGACAGCTACGTCCAAGCTGGAATGCGCACGGCGACGGTGCGGTGCGCAACGCTGAGCTTACTGAATATGTGCACTGACCAAGCCCGGCAAACACTGAGCTCTTTACCCCCGCCAGCTGGACACTTATGACGGCTAGACGAACACAAGAACCCAAAACAACAGAATAAATAGAGCACAGATTTAGAAAAAAAGGCATACTATAACGTTCCATTAAAACCGTTACGTTACCGTTAAGGAATGGTTAAAAAAAGAAAAAAGGAATTTCATGAAGAAATTAACTGCCTGTTTGTTTTGCCTGGACTGCCTGTATATTTTCTTTTTGGCTACTAATTATTTTTGTATGATAATGCGCCTAACTGTCCTTTTTAAGTCAATGCAAGTGACGTTAAAAGTAAGTAGGCTAGTGGGTATCACACCCTCTGGGATAGACCTACCATCGATTGCCATTTCCCATCAGCAGCCTTTTGTTCAGGTAGTTCATGTCATGTTTAATTTGTGGTCTTTCTCCGTCAAACTGCTGAACTGTATTTGCCTTCAAGGCTGTATTCCTGGATCCAGGAACCTGAGAATGAGGCTGGATTGTTTTGCCTCGACTGGGTTTGGTCTTGGCTGCTGTCCACGGGAACAAACACCTGACTTTATTTCATGATCGCATTAAATGGCACACTTTGGAGCACCTCCCAAAGGTAAAACAACAGCTGGCTGGGTTTGAGCAGTTTGTTAAAGACGGACAAAATGAACACTTCATCATCCACCCACGCTTATGTGAACAATGGTTCCACTATCGCCCCTAATTAAAGTTGACTCATGTGGCACAAGTCGTGACTGAGAAACAATAGGGTATGCCTACTTTTTAATGAAATAATGTCTAATGTCAATAATGTCACAAGTACATGTATGTATGTTCTGTGTGCTTTATATGAAACTCCGTTGTCTTTTGCGAGTCTATTCTTTGGAAATGTTTGCACTTACACGGTTTATTTGTGCATTGTTAATGTCTTCATTCAACTGGAAACGCTTGGTATCTGTCCAGGAGATGTTTTGATAGCTAGTCTTCGCTAAAACATAGCTAAAACAAAGTGAGTTAAATCAACAATTTACGGTGTCTGCAATGTCAATTCAGTTGCACGAATAGTCTCGATTACAGGCCCTAAAGAATACATTTGACGCTATCTTCGGCTCTCTACAACACTCCTGTATTTGTATTCAGTGTTTTATTTGGCATCTGACCTGTAACGAATATTTTCACAATTCATTCTTTGTCTTTGAAATTACAGCGCTGAATTGCTAATTAAGGGAAATGGGGCCTACACATCTGCCAAGACGAAATAGCCGTTTATATGTCAGCCTTCTTTCATCAAGTTCAAGTTCACAAGATCTTGTCACCGTAATCAGCCACTTGTTGTGATGTTTTCATACATAAATTCAAATATTTCACATGGAATAAGTAACAAAGTCTTGAAATGGAATGGGTCATGCTGAAGAGGCAACGTGTGGATGCGGTTGATGAGGACCTCTAGTGGTAGAATATATTTGTACCATTCTCTCGTCAGGCAGGCAGCATACACTTGCGTGAGGTTTTGACATTTCTGATGACATCTTTTATTGTGTATATGTACATGAACAGGCACTACAGTATGAAAATGACAGCGCCAAAAAACAAAGACCAACCAAGACCAACAGAGGTCTACCATTTTCAGTTACAAACAAAAACAACTAAAGACATAAAATAGGCTTTTTGAATATCATGAATCATCCCTCAAGTGACTCGGGTATCACAGTGACTGCCATAGTTGTACACATTGTCACAAATACAAAAAGTTAAACATACTGTACACTTGTAAACATCTGGATGATCACAAGTAAACAATGAATTTAGAAACCGAGGAAACCATCATGATCGTATTGTTGTCAAATGTTCTATAGACCTGCTTATGTTACGTCTGAACGTAATTTGACCCACGTGAAGTTCAGTTCGGCTGTGGTTCAGCCTCTATTTGACGACACTGAACGTTGTTCCCTGTGTGACATAATGTACATTTGGTTGGTGGGGGGAATCCTTGAGGAAGCCAAACTCATTTCACCAAAACCGAAGCCAACGCCGACCACAGCGCCAGCACAGAGAGCAATAAAACAAACGGATAAAAAGAAGCACATACATCATGCAATCTGGCATCTCAACAAATAAGAAATACATTCCGGTGTATCCCAAGAAAACCCAAAACGAAATACTAGTGCAGCAGAAAAACTGTTTTCTCATCAATATTTCAGAGGTGGATCCTCTTTCTGCTTTTCTTCTACACTGACAGGAGAGCTCTCTCTGCTCTGTGTTGTTTCTGTGGCTGGTATCCGTAAGAGTACACCCCGTGTTCCTGGTGAAAGAACTGTAAGGGGTGTCGGATTCCCAAACCTTCTGGGTGACCAAGGATAACAAAACCTGGTGTCATATAACCCTTATGAAACTGCCACATGCATTCATCGACTTGGTTTAGGAAATAGGTTAAATTCGGAAAAAAAATAAAAACGTATTTGCGAAGCCTGCTCAAGGGCATCGTTTCAGGAAACCATGTACGTCGAATTACATACAGGATTACCGCAAAAAAAGGGTTCATGAATTTGTGATTTGGTGTGTTTAAAGGGCCACTATTTTACCACCAGGTGTGATGTTGATCAGCCATTACAAGCCATTTCAAAATCGACCCTATTGTCACTGAGCTGAAAATGCATTATGGGAATTCTGCATGCAGACACACAGCCAGAGGACAGAGTTAGGAGAGGACCCGTTGATGCGATTCCACTAATGTCATCCATTCATAGTAAACAAGAATAACTACACATATCGATGACTCGCACTGTAAAAAATATCCCCTTGTTTTCGTGCCCTCAGCTCCCACTCATACAAAGCAGGGACTCGGGGTTCAGTCTCATGGCATCTGCGTCGCTAACACCGTTTGCATGTAAAACAAACAAAAAACAACCAACAAAGAAGTGGAAGGAGATCAGGGCAGCGCAAACAGGCAGACGGCGCTTCCTGTTTTACGCAAACAATCCTCGCGCCGCTTGGGATCGCCCATAATACTGTTTCCCAAAAGAAAAAGAAAAGCCGCGATTGTTCCAGAACAGAAGCGTTTCTGGAACGTTGAGCCGTTGTTTGTCCCCCCGTCTGAAGGTACGAAAGGTAAGAAACTGAGCTAACCTCACATGCTGGAGTAAGGGGTATGGGTGGGGTGGATAACATGGAAACATGGAGTTTAATGCAAACAGGAGGCTGTACAAGCATTTAAAAACAAAAAAACAGGAAGAGATGAAAGATATATAAATACACAAGGAAATGCACAATGCATAGCTCATTCTCGCTACCCACAACATGTTACACCGCGCACTACGAGGAAAGAACATACTGCGTGGCAAGTTCAGCTACAGAGATGAGACACACAGCTACACAGTAGGCAGAAATAGTTCCTTCTCACAGGGTGACGCGGCGGTACTGCTGTCAGGGTGAAAGGCCAGTGGCGTGCCCAAACTAGTTTAGTAGGGGTGGCACAGAACAACACATGGGGGACACCAGAACACAACACCAGAACCGTTGCAGAGCAGTCTGGAAAATGTATACTTCGCTTCCTGGATTTATTATCAGAAAAATCTTTTATCTTTTTGTATTTTTCTGCGCTAGTAGTTAGTTTTTCTGTGCAGTAGTCCTTGTAGTTTTGTTGTCCAAGACACTGCCATGTCCCATATCTAGATTTTGATTGACAAGTTAAAATCTTATCAACTGGGGGGGGGGCACCTGGGCCCTCCCTGTGGACACGCCCCTGCCTCAGACATACAAGACATGGTTTAGCAGAAAGGTCTTGAGGAGCGATGACTTTGTGGAGGCCAAAAGACTCCAGTGTCCGTTGTGCCAGTGGACAGGAAGTGAGGAAAGCGCTGCAGTCTCTGATGATGTGCAGATATGATTGGACGGACAGAGTCTGGGTAAAGCAGCTGTGCAGGGTTAGATAGGCTCGACGTAGTTGGCAGGGTATAAACCCAGCTGACCGCTGTCCAGACGACCTTTGCACCAGCCCTGTTCATCTTCGTCCTCCAGTTTGGTCAGCTCCTCCCCTTGAGAACAGAATCAGTCGAAACATTAGTTGTGGAAATTACATGACACAAAACATAACTCTTTAATGATAGACAGATAACTAACTACCCTTTAATCAAGATCAGATAAGAGAATACAATGGTTAATTTGACCTTCCTGAAACTACAAAGTATCGCACATTATGTGCGACAAGGTGTGGCAACACTGTGTACATTATGAACAATCAAAGCAGAAACCTAGTCAAAATAAAATACATTTTTAAGTATACAGATTGAATTCATACTTAGTGTTACATTGAAAAGAAAAAAGAAGGTCCAGACCTCACAGAATTGAAACATCTTGAAACTTTATTATGGAAAAATAGAATAAAATGTCAAATATAATTGTATTTAGAAAGTCACTCTAAAAGTCAGACCTACTTCTTGCCTTCATTTAACATATTTTCCTAAATATCATATAGTTAAAACATTCATATATATATATATATTACTTTATGTGGCAACGTGATAAACATGCAAGCTCGACAACGATAGATAAACATACTTCTAATGATTTGTATCGTTTGCAATAGTCAGATTCATGTACAATGGTGAGACATGGTCGGTATAATCATTTAGCACTACTTGCTAATTCCAGTTTAAGACAAGTTTGAATTGATTGATTGGCCAAAAAGTACAGACTTTCCAAAAGTGTAACGCTGGTAATCAAAGCACAGCACAACACACAGAACAAGCACTCCTACTCCCAGCAGCACAACTGCATTAGACCTGGCTGCTGTCCTCCCAACATGCTGACTCCTCCAACAACTAAACAGCATACAGACCAAAGCCATCTCCTCCGGTATTCATTGTTGATTCCCTGCATAATCCCATTGGGAAAAAAGCATGTATCAGAACTTGGAAGATATTCAATCATTCTGTTTACCTTATTGCCAGTTATACTCTATAGTGGTGAAAGATGACAATGCTACCAGACTTACCTTTGGTGGCATAGATGTACATTGTTGTTAGCTAATTAAACCATTGTGTCACGTCTATCGTTGTACTACTAGTCAATACTAGTAAAGGTCTTCTTCAACTCACTTTCCTGTTTCTTCATGGTCCTGTCCATTAAAAGGCACAAAAGCCCATACAACAAAATATATAGCCTATATTATTAAAAATATTGTATTATATATATATACGATATTAAAGGAATCAATTCACCCAAATATGTGCAGTGAATTCGCAATGAAATAGCACAAATAACAATAAATCCTGTGGTAGCGAAGCATGCTTTTAACGCCAACGTTGTTATAAAGTGTATTTTACGTCTGTCGACGCAATTTGTACGCGCTCTGAAGCGACAAACTCGATAGAGTGGAACATGCAGGTGAACTAGCAAACTGAGCACACTAGTTAGCAAGCTAACGCTCGCGTTAGCATCAAATTTCGACGTGCAGCTGGTTCCTTTGTTTGTGTTCGCAATGCTACACGAAATATGCTACAATAAATGGCAAGAGATACACATAAAGAAATATGTTCTAAATAGGCCATGGCGATGAATTGTTTACTTACCGAAAATCACTTAAACGCAGAGAGAAGATTGATTGCGAGACATCCGTTCCAGGCATTACGTGCGCGCATAATGCTCGGCAGAATTAAAATAGTTTTAATTCCCCTCCAATTGATTATATTTAACTGTATAACGTCATTGACGCTGAATATAATAAAACAACAGACGATAGAATAGAAAGAATAAAACACTTAATTTCACACTTAAGTGTGAAAAGAAAAAGGCTACTTAAGCTAGAATGGTACCTGTTCAAAATAAACTGCCTTACAATCTGAAGTGTATTCAACAGAACAAGTATAGTATACAAGACCAACTGTACATTAAGTGTGTACTTTCACTTCATGTACACATGTGCACCAAAGCCTAAATCTTTGAGTATACTTTCGATATACTTAAGTGCATTTTATTTTGATGAGGGAATCCCAAACGGGAAAGTTGTATATTTAAACATTCCTGCCTGAAACACAAGGTATTGCAGTAGAGAACAATACACCACAGAGCGACACATAAACAATCAAAGCACTTGACAAATGTACCCTATCAGATCGTATCAAGTGTGCGGTGGTGCTTGAGAGCTTTGATAAGACTGTTGTTGTCTTTGTTTGTGCACACATTTTACTTAATGTTCTTATTCCTCTTGGGACGCAACTAATCTGACAACCTTATCTAAACCCAAAAGCAAATTATTCCAGGTGGGAGTGTTTGTAAAGCTTGTAGTAATGTAATCTACAAGGTAAGGTAGTCAGGGTCCGTAAGTTAAATGAACAAAATAATCTTCTTTAGAACATTTCCGTATAGTTCCGTAAGTTATTTTTTCACAACTGAGCTGATTTCAGCACTGAGTTTCAGCACTTAACCACCACAAGATTTACAGCAGATCTTGCAGTTCAATCAACTGCACAATTTGCAGTTGATTTTCTGTTTTAAATTGTTCAGTTTCAACTTTTCATCTGGGCTCACCTGCTTTGAAGCTGAGCTCGTCTTGTTCTTGGCCCTCGTAGTCGTACAGCGCACGCACCCTCACGCCCTTCCCCGGCTCCTCGTCAAAGGGGTTGGGGGCCCCGTTTGTGTCGCCTCCCGAGTCGGGGGCCGCCTGGTCCTCGTCCGACCACTCTGTGTAGGCTGTCAGGGCCTGGTTCTTCTCATAGCTGCTCAAACTGTGATGGTTGAACACACAGTCTATAAGCTTCAGTTTAACTTCGTTAACCGATTTTTATTTTGTTCTTATTTCAAACATTGATTACATTGAATCTTCATTATTGGATGTTATGGACAGACAGACAGACAGACAGACAGACAGATAGATAGATAGAGCTATGGATCTGAATGGGGAAAACCAGAATGTGTGGTGGTAGTGGCTCTCCCCCTACCTGCCCTGGTCTCCTCCCCCCTGTGGCGTGTCTGCGGCCGGGGTCACGTTGGTCAACAGGACTCCATCATGGTTCTTCCTGCTCTTCTCTCTCTTGCTGATGTTGTGGGTCACCTCATGGTTGTACTCCTGTGGAAAACAAATAAACTCATTTATGTGATACTGATATTTAAAGAACACACAAGGCAACTACAATAGATATATCGTAAATATATAAAAAATATGTTTGTACGCATGAAAATATTTCACATTTCAAATTTAAAACAACATAGTTATTTATTATTTATTTTTCATTTTTTTGTATAATGATTTATACTGAAAACAGGAATTCAAGAAAAGATAACTCGCTATATATGAATATATGAATGAATATGAATGAACCAAACAGAATTGATCCAAAATATGCTTTTATAATTAGTATTACCGTACCTCAAACTGGGGCCAATTCATGTGCATGCCAGGCCCGTGGTTATGACTGAACCACTTGAGGTCCTCCTGAGGACTGGCCGACGTCACCACACGTTCCAGGTCTCCGTACACCGTAGCATAGCTGTGGAACAACAGAAACAATATGGCAGCGTGTGGAGGAAAACTGTTTTTGCTGTGTCTGCATTTAGGTGCGAAGACATTTATAAAATGTAGCCGATATGGTCAACCGCAATCTGTGTTTTCATTCCTACTGCTCGTATTGTGTATACGGATATATTCTTTTGTGGATCTTTTGGAGAACTTTGCAAATTCGTATTTTTCAGTTTTTATGTATTACTGTTCTGTACTTGATGATGTGACAGCCAAACTTTGTCCTGTGTCCTGGTGGCCGGAGGAGCCCAGAAAGGCCACTTTGGTGGAGTGTAGCAGGAGCTTATTGCTCCACTCTTATCTTAAATCCCCATAGCATAATTTTCCCTTCATAACTTCCTCCTCCTAAGCTCCTCCTCGTACCTTTGGTTCTCGGTGAGGTTCAGGTGCCGTTTGACGTCCAACAGCACCTCCCTGAGGAAGCCCAGCCTCTTCTCCTCAAACTGCTGGCTCTGGGCAAACACCTGCTCCATGTTCTCCATGTACTGTGGGGTGCAGTTGTTCAGCTCCTCCAGCCCCTTCTCATACTTCTCCCTAGCCTGGTGTGTGTGGGGCCAACGTCACATGTGTTAGAGTTCACATAATATCCCTCTGTAAAGTTATTTATTGTTAGCAGCTAAAATGCTAACATTAGCATTGTTAATAATTAGATTAGGTTAGATTCAACTTTATTGTCATTGCACAGAGTACAAGTACTAAGACAACGAAATGCAGTTTAGCATCTAACCAGAAATGCAAAGAAAGCAGAAAAAGTGCAGAGTATGTAAATAAATATATATGGATATGTACAGTATGAAATGAGAGGATATATACAGACTGAATGAAATAGATATGTAACAGTAAACAGTAAATAGCAGCATGGTAGTAATAATGCAAAACAATTACTAATATGGTAATAATTCTACAATTAAATAATATCGTGCTAACATGGTGATCAATAATACATAGGCTACTGGAACATAGTGGAATAATTAGTGTTCACAAGGCAGTTTTATGGGCCTCTGGGGCCAAATACAAACACAGGGCCTTCTGTGAAGGGCATGCACAACTTCATTGAAGCAGGAAAACAAAAAGAGCAAGGTTTAAGAGGTCGAAGATCAAAGCACTGGAATTGTCCAATAAGGCCTGGGGGGAATATACTCTAGCACAGCTAATGAAGTGTTATTAGGAGGTGGTGGAGAGGAGGTTGGGTGGACAGTCACATATTAACCAGGACCGAGCCTCTGACTAACTTGCCTTCACAGCAACGCCTAGAAAAGCTAGCTTGGTGGTTTGCAACTTAAAAGACCCTCAACGTTTTAATTGTATTTCCTTTCCCATGGTCCTGTTTGCAGTAAATAGTTCTTAAAATCCAAACCATTGGCCTTATTCACCTCACGACCATCTTGGGTTGAACGCATTTATAACCAAGATGGCCGACGGTGGGTGAATCCACCTAGCTAATGCTCTCACCTTCTGCGAGTCCTGTTTGCACTTGTCCACCTTCTCACTGAGTTTCTTCTGCTGGTCTGCTGTCGTAGAAGGATCTGCCTTCCCATTGGTTTCTCGAATGGAGGCCAGTTTCTCCTCTTTGCAGGCGGCGTGGTAGTTCTTCTTAGCCGCCTCGAGCTGATGGAAGCAAGGGATACAAATATTGCTAATTATTCTCTTTTGCGCTGTCAGTGTAATTGTTTGATTACAGAGCATAAATGAATCCATTCATTTATACACATTGAATACATTCAAAATACACATTGGAAAGGAAACACAGGACAAATTCCCTAGCCTATGAAATATTAAAGGGGAACGTCGCCACTTTTCAACCGGCTTTGTATCATTTCAATGTGGGTAGTGTATGCAAATGAACAATGTTTACCTTTCCTCCATGTTGCCTCCACCCACATCCCCGTGCTACTTTTATCTGCCAGATGACGTCATCCAATGACGCAAATCTTTTTTTTGTTTTTAATTTAGCATCTGCGCTGAGCTGCGCCCCAGAGACGCAGAGAGTATCTGCAACAACTGCAGGATTTTTTCATAATATATCCCTAATGCGGACAGATAGAGATAAGGTTGAAAAGCGGCTAAGTTCCCCTCTAAGCAGCATAATTACAGGCCCAGTAATCACTCAAATGTTTATTTCACTCACACAATTTGGACATGTTTGCTGTTCTCATTATTCACATGCAAGTAAATTATGCATTCATCCACAAGATGCTAGCGGTCCAAGTTGTGTGTGCGCTGATTAGCAGCGGAAAAACAAGGAAGAAAGAGAGTTGGAGGTAAATAAATCATTTGGACTGAAAATGACAACTCTTCCCCCTTGGTTTCCTCTTGGCCATGTCTTGCGCTCTCATTGGCTGTAGGTCGTCATTGCCGGTCGCAACACCCTACAGGATTTGGACTCCCCTACAGGTCCAGATATTTAACCTGCTAGATATCTCTCGGGCCTCTGCGACACATCGGCGAGCCTCTCAGATTTTGTTTTGTCTGCAACTTGTTGGCGACTGGAAAATCAGGCTGAAAAGTGTGAACTCGACATGAGACAGATCCTGCGAAGAAACACAAACACAACATTGTCCTCACCTCCTTGAGCTTCTTGGCCCATGGTTTCTGGGCCTTCTTGAAGCCCTCCTCGGACTCCTTGGTCTCCTTGAAGCCCCCCATCATCTGCTTGTGGTAGGAGTCCTTCTGCCAGTTCTTCACCTTCTCAAAGTCCTCGTTCATCAGGCCGTTCCTCACGTCCTGGTGTAGCTCGCTCACTTTCTCCGCCTCCACCATGAGGGCCGTCCAGGCGCGCTCTACCGTTCCATACTGGGGACCTGGTCACACGGAGAGAGGCAGAAAGGAGTTATTACTGCTTTATTTGCCAAAATAGAAACTAGAAACTACAAACTAGAAAGGGACTTTTTTGTATCAATACAATAGGCTACTATACTATATTACATTATGCAACTATAGCATAATGGAATACTTGCCTAAGTATTACATTACATACTAATGGATGCTTTTCTCATTGTATCCTCTGTGAATTCTCTTCCAGTAATGCCTTTGTTTGGGGAAAATATGAAAACACACAGAGACAGACAGCTGAGAGCATGGTGTGAAACTAGCCGCTAACCCTTAGCCACCAGCTAGCCACTAGCTTCTTACCCTTTTCCACCAGCTGCCTCCATCTCTTGGACCAGTCGGTCAGCTGCTGTGAGTAAGCCTTCTCGATCTTAGCCCGCTCCTGGATGCAGTTCATCAGGTCATTGCAGAGCCGGTGGCCATCGTCGGACCGCTTCACCGTGCGCTTGTAGTTCCCCACCTTAGGAAGAAACAACACAATAACGTGTTACCTGGGTTACCGTTTGGAGTGTCCTCCAGGGTACACTCGCTCTTTTGGCTTAGCGCTTAGAGCCCAATCGATGCAGGGTTATCGGTTCAAACTCTTGCCGTCTAGCGATGTGATGTGTAAAGCGTAAGTGGAATAGATTGTTGTATTGGGACCTGAATCTGTCTGCAAGGAACCACCAAAAGTGGTGCTATATTTGTACGTTTATGGTCTTAAGTATCAGGTCTATCAGCACATAGAGACAGCAGAAACCATTCCTAGATTAAACTCGACTATTCTATTCGTTCCTGGGGCTTATTGGCCACCCGGCGAAGGCAAGATAGAGGGGGTGAACAACAATGTTGTCATGACAACATAACATGACGTAGCGCAGGTCTGATCCACTCTGACCTCCCGAGGCTCCAGGAATGTGCTGTCATAATAAAGTACTGAAGAGGTAATATACTCTAAGCAGGGCTTCTTCCACTGTAGCTGCCCTCCTGCATGCTGCCTCATCGCTCACCCAGACACGAGATGTAAACAAAGGGAGAAAGGAGAGTAAAGGAGAGGACGAGAAAGAAGTTCAAAGCTCGGACTTGACAAAAGAGAAGATATTTGGGAGGCATTAAGATATTACAGTTCCATACGTCCAAATGCAAAAAACCTTTCCCATCGTGATAAAACGACCCCACTATTTAACGTTCAAGCAGATACTTTCATTCAAAGCAACTTACAGTGACTGCAGGCATTGGGGTTCGAACCCAGAACATTTCGGGTCAAACCCCGAACCACTTGACTAGGCCGCCCCCCTCTCTTCAATTACTCTGGGACTTCACCATCCAGACACCCTACAGCAAATACAGTAACCCTAATGTAATGTAACCCCACCCCCCAGGGGCTGAGCTACTGTGTCCCTCAGCTTCCCCTGCACTGCAGCAATAGCAGCAGAGTCAGCTGTCAGCACACAGCACTGCACCAGCCCTGCACCCTCTGATGCAGGGACACGTCTTCCAGAGCAGGGGTTCCTAACCCTTTTCCACTCGAGGCCCACTTCCCTATCTCAAAGGTGTTC
>OMNS01053259.1:2759-14302 GCA_900303225.1 Laemonema laureysi | reverse complement strand
ATGCCGATGAGCCCTTAAAAAGCCATTTCGACATCGACCCTACAGTGGGGCTGTGGGAGTGGCCTGATAGATAGATAGATCAGCCTACCAGTCTACCCCGTGCACTGCACCGACTGGTAGGGCTGACATTTAGAAACGGCTTGTAATGGCGGATCAACATCATCACACCTGCTGGTAAAATGGTGTGTGTGTGTGTGTGCGTGCGTGCGTGTGTGTGTATGTGTACAGTGTTATGTTGTGAAGGTGCAAGGGCTCCCCCTCCTGCTGATGATGGTACATCACTGAGGCTTGAAGACATGTTCATGTTTCATGATAGGCTTACAGCATTTGGACAGCAACTCTCACAAACAAACTCACAAAATGAACAATCTGAACAAAATCCCCAAAAATTGGTATTTCTACGCCCTGCAAGACTGGACATGATCTTATTTGCTGGTGGTTACATAAAGGGGAAGACATGCCAGGGTTTAAAAGGCCAGGCTTCAGGCATTAAGTGCAGGACACAAAGGCTGCATTCAGAACTTGTTTGCCAGTAGGGCCTTGCCGCACAATTCCTAGAAAGATCATTTGAAAAGAGTACGTTTTGCTAGTAAGACCGCATCTCAGGATTTACCTTACGTTCAAAACGAGACCTATGGACTGCTTCCACTGCAGTGTGTCGACTTCATTTAGACGTGGATTGAGCAGGTGGTTCTGTTTAATGCGTTATTACCTTTCCATGGAAGTAGTCTATATTTCAGACTGGTGACTGATCCTACCCAAATGATTAACCCACCATAACCTTAGTAGGCATACTGATGTAGTCAGGTAACTATGATGTCCAATCAAAAATATTTATTTATCGATTGTCAAATGAGGAGGATGGAAATCATGTTTCTATGGCCATGTCGTACCCTATGTATGCCTAACAATTAACAAGGTGAAATGTGTGGTCTTGGGGTAAACATTCCTTCAACCCCCTCTCTGTCTAGTAGGCTAATCACTAATTAAGTCACGAGAGCATGCTTTGAGATATGATTTGGCTAATTAACGCAAAATCATGCACATACATTGGCTGGCTTAACCATTTAAGCCGGCGCCCTCCTTTTCAGTACTAAACTGTAGGCCTACTTATGTTGTAAAGAGAAAAGGGGTAGGGCCTGTTGGGCTGGATATTACCCAAGGTGTCCACTAGATGCCAACACATGCTTATATTACAGCCCATTCAGAATGGCTGCTGTGCTGATAGATCAAAGCAAAATAGACACATGGTGATTTACAACTTGTGGCAAAAATAAATATAGAATTGAAATTTATGGATATACAGCCCAAATATTTCAAATATAAACATCGATCCTGCAACTTCATTCTCATGTAGTGCATGCAAGCACGTGTGCACACACACATACTCTCACAGTTTTGCTCCTAGATGAGCAGATAACTGCAGTTATTGCTGATTCTCTCTGTGACTCTGGCATGCAGCTCCAAAATACATGTCAATATTCACAATATACATTCATGTTATGCCCTTTTTAAAGAAATGTCGATTTTCATGTCATTCATGAAATACTACATAAATACACATTCAAGTAGCAGCCGTATACACTCGAAAAGCAAAGCAACTCGCCCATATAACTGGGCTACATGCAACGTTAACTCTTCTTATGTTGCGAAACACTTAAGACATAGAAAAACTTGCGTGTACGGGTGTACATGAAAAGTACAACGCAATGCAACACAGGGAGGTTCTAACCACCAGATGGCTCATGGTTCAAGTGCTGCTATACACGACGATGCATAAGATGTGTTCCTGAGCGATGGAGGCTACAGCCTATACTCTTTATATATACCTGGCGTTTCTCCCTGGTGGATTTATCTATCCACGAACTAGCAGCGCAATCGAAAGAAAAAGGAAAAAAGTACCGTAACACATTTCCAGTAACATTTCCAAGTGTGTGCTCATAAATAACAAACGCTATATGTCCATCTCGGCACCAGCAGGCGCGGCTCGCAAGAAGCCGACCAGCGACTCGTACGTCACAAACACCACCATGTTGACGGGGAACGCGCGCAGGCAGTTGATACCCAGGCTCCTGAAGAAGATGCCCACTCCCTCCAGCCGCACCGTCTCGACGACACAGTGGACGAGGCCCAGGTACCGCCTCGTCTCCCTGGCGCCGTCCATCTGCAGGCGGGCTTTGATCACGTCCATGGGGGTGCCCAGGGTCCAGCCCGCCATGCCTGCCAGCCCACCGGCCAGCATCACGCCGCTCCACTCTGGATGCAAGACACGGGAGGTGGAACTATTACTATTTTGTGATTTCATGTGATCACGAGTGAGTGTTATTTCTGCGCAGTCTGCAATTATGTCCCTTGTGCGTTTAGCTTGTTACCCCCTTGTCGTAAGTCACAAAATGTTCTTGGATTGTGAATGATTAGTTTTGCCAAAGTTGTGACGTTCACTCAGTTAGAGAATTATTGAAAACCTGATCTGTTTAACCGGTCCATTTAATTGTCGTGTAGCTAGCTACATAAGCTAGCTAGCGAGTCAATGTCTAACGTCAATAAGGTTGAACTCTAAACTGTACCCCAAATTAAAGTTTGTTTAAAGTTAAGCTTTAAATGAATAATGATTTTACACATTGCTTACCAGGCCCGTTCTTGCCCACAGGTGTCATCCACTCACAAATGGTGTTGTACGTCAGGAAGTACGTGGCGAAGGACGGCCCGTCCCTCATCATGAGCGGCACGGCCCCTCTGTAGAGTCCCAGGACCCCCTCCTCTCGGACGATCTGCAGCAGACAGTGCACTGGGCCCCGGTACTTGGGCTTAGGCATGTTGTGGTGCCCTCTGGAGGACTCCGTCTGGCACTGCAGGCGCACTTTAACCATGTCGCCCGGCGACATCACCAATATCTGGAAGGACAAAACAGGGAGTGATTTTTTTCTTTTGTGCTTCGACAGCATGCCATGGTGCATGCAATGGTTTATCTGTATAATTGATATAGTCATAAAATATTATAAGGCATATTCTACATATGCCTTATAATATGACCACAAACCTAAATGTGTGAGTGGGGATGAGGTTTGGGTGTTGACAGGCAGGATGTGGTGGACAGCTTGTGGACAAAAATACATTGCAAAGATTTTTGCAATTTGATGGGCCATTTTAATTCTCAATGAAATCCACATGACAGCACACAATTTCCCACACTGCAACTGTATTGCGTGAGATAATCGAACTACTGTATGCTGCGAAGAAACATCTGCACAACATTACATTTTAAATGTACAACCAACATATATGCCAACCCCCTACCTGAGCTACCCCTGCGGCCATGCCAGAGAGGAACACCTCCAGCTTGGTGTTGGGACCCCCGGGAGCGGCCCCTCGCACCTGAGACAGACACTGCAGGCAGTTCCTGTAGGTGCCGAACACCACCGAGGACGTCATGGAGATGGTTGTGACGGGCAAGGCCATGCCTTTGAAAAACCCTCGCACCTACAAGAGAAACGAGGCATGGAGGGACACGTGGTACAACGGAGGCCAGAGGGGACCGGTCGTTGTTATCACTGGTTACACTTACGCCTTCTTTGGAAAATGTGGTTGAAGCACACTGCCATAGTCCAGTGAACTGTGGCTGTGTTTGTATCCTGACCTGATGATGGAGGATATCAGCGTGAATTGTTGTTCACCAGTGTTAATCACTATCTTGTCCACCTTCATTTTATACATTACTAAATAGGCCTATCAATAATTATAAATAAACGTATACTGTATATATATTCTTTTTTTTAATATATATATATAAAAGATCCATGCCTTTACTGTGTCAAATGGGTAGCCCACCGCAACTCCACATGCTCCTGTGCGTTTTTAGAGAGAACACACGGTCAGGCGTTTTGTATCGCTGTGTATCACCATATCTGAATGTGCGAAAACATTTCCTATGAATACATTCAAATGTGTGAATGTGAAAAAAAACCGTTTTCATCACATGAATTAAAATGTTTGAATGTGTGAAAAATATCTCAACAAATTGATTTCATTTGTAGTTACGCATTAAATGTTTGCAGTTACAGAAATGTTTTGCAGTTACACATCAGTTTTGCATCTATCTGTGGGTGAAAAAAGTTCACACATCACTCAATTGTATAGTGAATCCCAAGTTTACAGCTACAAATCAAATATTTGAGTACAAACCAAACCTATGGGTACAAATAATTTGTCCCACATTTGTCACTTCCTCCAGAATAGCCAATGGGGATGCTCAGATTATATAATCTCACTATCCAATCATGGAGCCAGGCAAGCCTTCATTGCTGTGAGTCTGTGGCTGCAACCTTATGGAAAGGAAAAGGAAAATATGTTCCTAACGTTGACACGTCGACATACACTTTTCTATCAAGTGCTCAGCATTATGGAAAGGGTACGTGAATGGTAATAAGTTGATCTCTTTGTGGTTAGATGGTAAATTCAATTGCCAGCATTCTCTGCTAACACTACCACTATGTTAGCTAGCTAACTTAGGTAACATTATCAGGACCTACATTGATTTAGCTCAAATAAATTAGGTTATATGAGTCCATTATTGGGTTAGACCAGGGGTCGGCAACCCAAAATGTTGAAAGA
The DNA here is from genome assembly GCA_900303225.1 of Laemonema laureysi. NCBI lineage: Eukaryota > Metazoa > Chordata > Actinopteri > Gadiformes > Moridae > Laemonema > Laemonema laureysi. The sequence continues at coordinate 9,691 of OMNS01053259.1, read as the reverse complement.
GCCATATTGGACCAAAAAAACAAAAAACAAATCTGTCTGGAGCCGCAAAAAATTAAAAGCCTTATATAAGCCTTATAATGAAGGCAACACATATTTATTCTACACATTTTTACAGCATTGGAAAACATTAAGAATGTTTGTGTCATGTTTGTCCTCCTACAGAAACCATATTAAAACAAAAAATATATTTTTTCCCCCCATCTTTTTCCATTTTCATACATTTTTGAAAAAGCTCCAGGGAGCCACTAGGGCGGCGCTAAAGAGCCGCGTGCGGCTCTAGAGCCGCGGGTTGCCGACCCCCGGGTTAGACGAACAAAACAAGCTGCTAGCTTAACATTACTGTTACATTTCGTCTTGCAAGAACAGAAAGTTCTTTATCAAGTTTATCGAAGTTAGGGTTAGGGTTAGGGTTAGTTAATGTTTTTACTGTTTATGTTTTTACTGGTAATGTTTTTACTGTTTGTTAAAGAATAACTAAACACGTGGCCATTTTGCTGCCCTTCTGGTTGATATTTTCACCATGTTGCACAGACTGCCTATCCCATTTGGTGACGTCAGAGTACTTCTTCAGAGTACTGTGGCTGCCCACTTCTCCTACTCCTAAATAGTTAGGATGGGTTAAAGGCAGAAGGAAATTTAGAGTATATGTAAAAATGTACTATATGCTTGAGTGTTGATGGAATTTCTTGTTTAATGTCAGACTGTTATGTCCCGGTGGGGAAATTACCTTGTCACAGTACATGTTTAGGGATAAAAGAACTGCTTAACACAGATGAGGTAAATAAATAAATAAATAAATAAATAAAAGCAAAAAAAATAAGACTGGGGAAAAGCGGGTTTGGTTCGTTTTTTGTGAAAGGCTGATTAACTGTTATAGTGAAAAGCAGACAATCACAAACATTTCCAGGCAACAGAAAAGCTCATCTCCACATCACCTCAAGGTATTCCTCTTCCTCAAGTCAAAGGAAGAGCCAAAGCTGACCAGGAGTGTGGTTGCACTGTCTACAGAGGATGACCAATCTAGCCAGCTTCAAGCTATACTGATATTTAGCATTATGCTTGGAAATCCTCCAATTATATTGCTTTCACTGCCTTTCTACTCTATGTGGCCAGCTGTATTGCTGTCCTTGCGATTGTTGGCAATAAGTCATCACATTAGGCTACCAAACCATCACATTGGACTGCATGAATGAATATTCAAACGGGCCAGGGCATCTTGTTCAGTGAACTGCTAATGTAGCACACAGTCACCATCACCAATCTAGCCATTACTTGAAACCATCAACTTGATTTTCCACCTCCTGTAGTTATTCCAACTTTAGTCTACTTATCAGGGGGTTATCTGATTTGATTGATTAATTATCTTATCTGCGATCAGGCGATTTACCCCTTGGTAGACTGAAAGAAAAAACTGCTGGAAAGGCTCTGTGATTGGATAGTGAAATGATATTCTTGATTGGATAGTTAAATGACATCTGAACATCCCCATTGGCTATTCAGGAGGAAGCGTCAAAAGTGGGGCAAAAGTATTTGTACCCGTTGGTTTGGTTTGTACTTCGTAGATTTGATTCGTAGCTGCAATTGAGTTCTGTTTGAACTTTTTTCATCCACAAACAGATGTGTAACTGCAAACCTGATGTGTAACTCAGTGCTTGAATTGGAATCAAAAAGGTGTGTGTTGTTTCTTTGGCTGGTTTGCTTAGATATTGATCAACCAGTACAGTTAAACCACTAGTTGATTATTTCCAGATGTCCCAGCTGTTTCTCTCGATATACAAAAAACAACACAAATTTCTAATGTATTCTTTGAATTTAGAATTATGCTTTTTGTGCTAAGTTTGACGACACTGGAATTTTTTGTTATAGAACAACAATGAACAACTGCAGATTAATTACGGACCTGGAGAGGTTATTACTTATAAGAGATTATATGAGTAGCATTCAAAGTTTCGGTTAGGACAGTTGTCCTGCTGTCGAAATGCATTGTGGGTTATCCAAGCTAACGTAGTGTCCATAGTTTCCGCACTACGAATTTCGCCGGAAATACTACGCCAGTCGGGTACTACTATAATGTTTTTTTTTTTACATACTACGCAGAAATGTGACTTCGGATATACTACATAATACTCTCGCGTACTGCGCCGTATGCTATTGTGGAGATTCGGACGGAGCCGTGGTGGTAAAATATGGGCCCTTTAAGTATATGTTGCAGTCTGGTTAAAGAAGTTTTTATATAGAATAAAATGGAATGTCACTATTTTTTATTACAGATATACTACAGATCGAGTGTTTGAGATGGGTTTACTATTGCACTTAGACCCACCTGCTACTCTAGCCATTGGGATGCATATCTTAGGATAGATTTTTATCGCGCTACACCGAAAAATGTATAATGTATAAATGTATATCGGAAACATATATGGCCACCGACTTCCTCGTTATTTTCTGTCTCTTACCGTTTTCGATTTATACATACATTTTCGGATGTAGCGCAAGGCACTAGTTACAGGTCCACAACATTAAACAATAACTACCGCGTGCGTACATAGAGCGTCACAAATACGTGGCGGTATACAGTAATAAGTAACTGTACACAGGTGGATAAAACCCAGAAGTGCCGATGATTACCGGCCCAATTCGTGCACTGGTGTGACTGCAAAACGTTTTTGTAACTGCAAACATTTGAAGCATAACTGCAAATTGAATCTATTTGTTCCCATGTTTTTAAACATTAAAACATGTTTTCACACATTCAGATATGGTGATACACAGCTACAATACTATTTTGATATCAGGAACCATTTCAGGAACAGGTTTGTTCAGACATCAAGGTTGTATATGGCAAACAGTTATTGACCTTCACTAAAATAAACCGGATTTGCATAGTAGGCTAATAACACACAGAATAACAAAGGTAAATTAATAAATACATTTTTGGAAGGTTTGGTGGGCAGGTCTATGGGAAATGTTCCACAATATATTAACTCAATAATGTGTAGCAATAGTGCTATAGCGTGTTATAGATCGTTGTAACTACCTCCAATGGATCCAGCCACAAAGTCGGCAATATGCATTCCCTCTTAGAGTCGCTGTACAATAAATGGGCTTATTGTGAATCCATTTTCTCGGTTTTAGTGCTGAGTGGCCTTAACACGGTACACTGTTAGCACACTGTCCAGTGAAGGAGGGTATGTTGTTGTACACAGCAGCCCAATCATAACCTTGTGGTAGCGTCTAACTCCGCCCCTGAAATAGCCCAAGCAGCCTACGTATGGCCATAGTAGGTTATGTCATATTTTCCGAGGTTGTCTGCTTATGTACCATGTCCACAGTCAGCTTGAAGGCCCACATACCAACATTGCTATACAAAATCGAATGTATCACAAAATCCATGGTGTGCATTTTTAAACATGGAATTGTAGGAACTAATTAATATGTTACGCAGCAAAGCTAGTCAGTCAGTAATCGCTATAATCCAATCACTGTTTTTGACCCTGCACATGACGCTTTTTAATGGTCTCATAGAAATCACAGGTAGGACATTTCCAAAGCAAACCATAACACTGCACTCCTGACGTAGTTGTAATAACAACAGAGTTTTATTCGGGTAGCCAATAAAAGAAGGGGGTAGGAGGATTAAGTCGCGCATCGGCGGTCCCACCTCGATCTGATTGGATGTTGTTCCACTCGGGGCTACGCCCACAGCCCTCCTCTAGTGTCAGTAGCGTGTGTCTGCATCTCTCCAGCTTTAGTGCGACCGGCTAAACCTAAAACGTTTCTTTTAATTTAAAAATGAGAGATTAAGCATTTTCATATAACCATTTCATAACAATAACAAACATGCGTTAATATGAATATCAAATGAAGGGAAATAATCTTGACAGGGGATAGTAACTAGCTTGCTAACGTCGACTAATGGTAAAACCAACGAACAGTGTCAACCAGGTGAACTAACGATCACATTGCCAAGTGCGATACGGAAGGAAAGTAGACCAGTCAACCCTAGTATCAGACCCAGCAGGTGCTTGGTTCTATTTCATCCAGTGAGTGTTAAAAAGAGTGATGGACTTCCTTGCTGGCTGCATTGGTGGTAAGTAATAGTCGACATTGCCCTGCTCTCTGTATGTTCAACGGGTAAAGGGCGATAAAGGGCAGTTAAACCTTACACCAGACAACCTTGGATGCGTGGTGAAACGGCTGAAGGATGTTTGGTGGCTAACTTGTTATATCTAATGCCCATCCAGCATGAGCAGTTGAGACAACCTCTCAGCTACAGTGGGAGCTAATGATGCAATTCTATAGCATGATTTCACGAGCATTTTCCAAATTCCGCAGACTGAGCACATTTTTTGTTTACTATACTGCATACTATATGCATATTTTTAGACAAATACTTCCTTACAAACACAATGTATTGTTGTTGGTTTAAGTACTAACATAGGACTGTGCAGTTTAAGTTTCATTTCAACACATTTCTTTCTTTAGTTATTTAGTTGATGTCTTGGCACTGATGAACAATTGTTTGTTTTTGTTTCTTATTTGACTTTCTTTCTACTGTCGCCATGCCGGCGCATACATATGACAATTAAGTTTTGTGACGTCCTGCGTTGCTATGTGAACCGGATGGACCTTTATGCAAGACATACCGTTTCAAGAAAGTTTGTTTCTAATGAGCAGGCGCGCACACTGTACCAGTATTACAGCCTTTACTGTACACACCCCTTTCCTGTCCAATCAACACCCTTTATGTAAATGACCGTGAATGACAGCTGATTCTTTTCAATTGGACAACCCTGTTTTTAAGCTATTGTTAATGGTGTAGGAGTTATAGTTACCTAAACTCATAGTTATATTAAATGATGTCATATAATCCGTGATATACCTATAATTTGAGTTGTGATGTATGTATGTTACAACTATGTTCACCTCGACTTTGGTTTATGCATTAGGATGAAAAGCTATTTTACATATAAGAATACACATTTTGTGTCAATGTGGTGTAATTAGCATAACTTTCCCTTTCCTGTTTCCTTTTAACATTGGTTGTTTTTTCCTGAGAACATCCACGTTGGTTGGTTGGTTGGTTGGTTGGTTGCCTGTATATATAGTGTGACAAAACAGGTGCTTAGGTAGGATTAGCCAAGTGGGGTTTAGTGTAAGGCTAACTTTAGTGACGCAGGTACCGTCCCACCTAAAGGCAGTTTGTGTATTTGTGTTTGAAGTCCCAAACATGCTCTGCATCAAATGATATCTAAAGCATTTTAGAAAAAATGTTGTCCCAGTGCTAGATTTATTTTCAGGGCTCTTTGGAAATTGTAGAAGGATCTTTAGTTGGATGGCATGACAAAGCTGCCCTCTGTGAAGGTACTGGTTTACTGAGTAAATATTTCAAGACTCTGTCAGTCAGCTCGGCCGGTCACTAGTATTGGATTACACCAAGCGTTGTGGGTCAAGCGAGTCAGACCAAACTGTCGTGCGAACATGACCACCAAATACGCCTGTGTTATGTAATGTTCACGGAAGTCTATAACTACAGCGGCACTTCCAGAAAGCAGCCAGGAGGAAGGGTGTGAGATGATTCTTTTCCCCTTCAAATGTCAACACGCTCTGAAATTACATCAACAGATGAAATATTCAGTTCATCTTGGCCGTGGCCTGATATGTCGTCTTAAGTTGTACAATGTCTGAATGCACCCCAGTGCTTTATTTAAATATTGGTAGTTTCCAAATACCAACTATTGCCCACAAAAGTGCTAAAATTCACATTCAAACAAACAGAGTTGGATAGGAAAAGACAGCAGCTATAATCATACCTGCACCCAATGGTAGGCCTATAACTAGCTAGGTAGCAGATCTAGGGCGTGTCTAGAATCCAGAGATTCCCTTTGCAGAAGGTGGAAACCCTAATTGTCACGTTTCCTCTTTGCCTCCAGGTGCTGCTGGCGTCCTAGTTGGGCACCCATTCGACACAGTGAAGGTAGGCCGCTTCACACTTCTGTCAAAAGTCACAAGTCTATCTCTGCTATCTCTAATGGCATTCCTACAGTCGTCAACGTGGTGGGTGGGTGTGTTGTAAAAATGCGGATTGGTCGGCGGAGCCTGTCGGTTTACAGTTGCCCTTGTCTTCAGGTCAGGCTGCAGGTTCAGAATGTGGACAAACCTCTGTACCGGGGAACCTTTCACTGTTTCCAGTCCATTGTGCGGCAGGAGTCGGTATGTCTCCACCTTCTGTTTTGCATGCTGTATGTTGTTCACACACTGTGGGGGGATCTGTCTATCTATAGCAAGTCGACACGCTTCATTTTTTTTCCTCCATAATGAGCAGTGTTAACACAAAGGTCGCATGTGCCTACAGAGATGCACACAAGTAGTCAATAGCAAAATACACGTATGGGGTATAAAAACACTCTCTCCGTGTCACTCTGTCAACAACGTGTACAGATGTAGGAAAAAAGGAAATATAAGACATTGAATAAGGTGCCAACAGAAGGAACACACAATGGTGGAGGAATATCTGTTGCTAATGCACCTCGCTGATCCTCCATAAATTGTAACTTGATAGGTGTCAGTTGTCAGTGTTTCCCTGCCCGTCAACTTCAACTTCCTCCCTGTTAAAATGACTTGCAAGTACACTCAACTGGGCCGCCTTTACTGCTATAGACAAAGTAAACGTATCCGAAGGGCAAGCCTTTGACCATTATAGCCTAGCTATAGCCTGGCTGGTTTTGCCTCACTGGAAGTCAAAGGGGTCGGCGTGACCTGAAATTGGATCAGACTCAGTTGGTCTTGTGACTCAGCCGACCAGCTTTGTTTTCAGGCCTGCCGAAATGCTGCTCACATCAATGGGGAAGGGCTATCTGCAGTGTCACTGGACGGCGTCCAACTGGTTTGTGTTAGAGTTTGGCCTACATAAATATCGGGGGAATGGGGAG
>OMNS01053237.1:2723-13639 GCA_900303225.1 Laemonema laureysi | reverse complement strand
TCGTCACAAAAAAAGGTGTTAAAAAAAAGAAAGAATAAAATACAAAGCCAGAAATCTCAACGTTCTCTTAGTGGAAACTAATTAATGGTGCCGTCCTACAGAGGGTGCTGTAGTGTATTTGCCTGTAGTCAATTCGTATCAACCATGTTAGCTTCTGTTCGGCTGCGTTCATTAAAAGATCATTGGCAGCCCTGTAGAACGAATCCCAACGTTAAACCCGGAGGTTAAACCATACTTTGGTATTATTTGGCTTGTCTTCCAACCCCGGGTCGCCGGTCCGAGTCCCCACTGGAGGTGTGGTTGGTTTCAGAGAACTGTAATTGCACATCCACCTCGGCACATTTGATTGGATGCAATCGCTTTGTTTAATGTATTGATTCTATAATATATAACCTAGCTACCATTTTAGCAAGTAGTATTTAAATATAATGCGTCAAATCCTGACCTAATTATAACATCAGCATGAAACGTGTGTGTGTGTGTGTGTGTGTGTGTGTGTGCGTGTGTGCACGCTGTTGTAATCCTCAGGGAGTTTCTCTGAGCATTTGGACCTCCAACTGACCTCCAGAGGGGAGGCGGTGGACCACGGCTCAGACCTCTGCACCTCCTCCCCTCACCTCCTTGGGGAGCAGAAGATGCAGACCTCCACCCTGCGTCCCGAGGGTCCCGGTGGCAGTGGTGAGAGGTCCACACTCGCCAAAGTCACCAAATCGATCTCCGCCAGTGGTCTGTCCCTCATGATTCCTGGAGGTAATATCATCACACGCACACACATTTGTACAATGCAGCAGCGGTGACCTCCAAGCATGTCCTTTTGTTTTTTTAAACGTTTAAAGAGCGCGGTCCCTTCCGGAAGAATCTGGACAAATTGTCACACAGATGAAAAAGGTGTTACTATGCGTCCTTGTAATAATAGTAGAGGAGTAATGATCTTTATTTATAAAGCACTTTTCAAGTTTAGGCACAAAGTGCTTTCCAGATGAAAAAAAATACAATGAAATACAATACAATACAAAAAGAAGTAGCATACATTAAAACAATGGATCATTTGGTCAAACATATTAACCTATTTCTCTGCTGGATCTCATTCATCAAAAAAAATCGAATCATCACCAGAAGTCCCAATTCCCGTTCAGGAACAAATGTTAAGCGGACATCTTGTCTCTTCTTCTTGTTCTTAGACGTCTTCGGGATGTCTCCGCTGGCGAGCCCCCTGTCTCCTTACTCCCTTTCCTCGGACCCATCCTCCCGCGACTCCTCGCCCAGTCGCGACTCCTCGCTGCACGGCGTGGTTAGTGCGCGGCAGCCGGTCGTCATCCACAGCCGCGGGAAGAAGTTTGGCTTCACCCTGCGGGCCATCCGGGTGTACGCCTGCGACGGCGACATCTACACCGTCTACCACATGGTCTGGGTAAGGGTTTCACTTTGAGTCGTCTTCATTAATTATTCTTTAGTCGGTTTCTCTCTCTCTCTCTCTCTCTCTCTCTCTCCTATTCTTTAGTCTTCGTTTAGCCCAGGCTTTTATCCATATCGACTTACAGTGTGAATTCAGACACAGGTAGGATTGCTCAAGGGAGGGCCTGCATGTGGCCCGTGGACATTGGGGATCAAACCCGGTTCCTTTTCTTTTGCTGGGGAGTTGAGCCCCTGTAGCCCTACGTCCCATCAACCTGCTCCCGTCAACGATATGCTCAGGCGAAACTCAAAGCGATGTCTTCAGGAGCGAACATTGGCTTGAGCTTGTTTCTGTCTTCCCAGAACGTAGAGGACAACGGCCCGGCTCAGAAGGCGGGCCTCAAGGCCGGAGACCTCATCACCCATGTGAACGGAGAGGCTGTCCACGGTCTGGTCCACACAGAAGTGGTCGAACTGCTCCTCAAGGTTGGAAAGAAGCTATGTTTTGTACATGATCTTTATGGTACATCCATTCGTTATAGACAAGCTCCGTTAAACGAGACGCAACGAAAACGATCCCGTTGCTGTTTTATTCTCACACAGTTGTATGTTTTATTTGTTTGACTGTGTTTTTGTCGTTGTTTTATCGTGTAAACATTTTCAGAGCGGTAGTAAAGTAGCCATCACTACAACGCCCTTTGAGAACACGTCCATTAAGATGGGGCCTGCCAGACGCAACAGCTACAAAAGCAAGATGGTCCGCTGTACCAAGAAACCCAAGAAGGAGAGGACCCCAGAAAGGTACGTTTCAATATCGTTTATATCGTCTCCCAACGTTTTACCGTAAACCAACCACAAGGTGTAGCTGCTGAAGAATGCATCTCAGACCAAGCCAGACAAAATAACAATATTATGTGCTAACTTTAGTATTCGACAAGTTACAGTCTTTTTTGGTGTATTTTTTCTAGTGAAACAAAAATATTATGATTTCAAGGCCAACCTTTTGGGGTTTTGAGCTACTATTAAGAAACTATACTATTAAAAAAACTAACCAAGATTGAAGTTCCTCAGTACAGATGACTTTACGTCAGTTGCCTAATGAAAAGTATAGTATAATATATATATTTTTCTTTTTCCACCAACCATAATATGAAATGGGAATGAAAGTATTATAACTTTGTTAAATGCATTTTACCCTCTGCTGTAATACAACTTACCAAAACCTAATGTAGATAGGAGTATAATAGTATACAGGGTAAGTTCTACCTAGCTAATAGCGTAGCCTTGTATTGTTTAACTCTGTACTAAACGTTCTGTTTTTTCTTCTGTGTTGTCCGCCCTTCCCTTATTTACTCTAGGCGGCGTTCGCTGTTCAGGCGCTTTGCCATGCAGCCCTCCCCTCTGCTGCACACCAGCCGCAGTTTCTCATCCCTCAACCACTCTCTATCCTCTGGTGAGAGTCTCCCCGGGTCTCCCACCCACAGCCTGTCCCCTCACTCCCCTACTGCAGCCCTCCACCACAAACCAGATTTCAACCAATCAGGTGGAGACCATAAGTCCAATTCTAGTACTTAATCTAGCCGGCATTGATGACAGTGTTGATAATCTATTCCTAACTTGATTCCTTGGGATTAGGGTTCATCCCTTGATTTGTTTGTTGTGTTCTGTATTCCAGGTGGTAATTCCTCTCAGAGTAGTTCTCCGAGTTCCAGTGCCCCAAACTCCCCGGCAGGCTCAGGCCACATCCGTCCCAGCTCCCTTCATGGCCTTGCCCCCAAAATAACCGGGCAGAGGCTACGTCAGGGACGCCGGAAATCGGCCGGCAGCATCCCTCTCTCTCCTCTGGCACGAACGCCATCCCCCACACCTCAGCCGACGTCCCCTCAACGATCGCCTTCTCCCCTTCTCGGTGGGCACCCTGTGACAATATCCAAGACAACCCAAGCCTTCCCCGCCAAGATCCACTCTCCACCGACGATTGTGCGCCACATCGTGCGCCCAAAAAGTGCTGAACCGCCCCGATCGCCGCTCCTGAAGCGGGTCCAGTCTGAGGAGAAGCTGTCTCCGTCCTACACGGGAGACAAGAAACATCTCTGTACCCGCAAACTCAGCCTGGAGGTGACCCAGGAGGAGGTGCAGGATGAAGAGTTCAGGTGCGGGGACAGGGATTACCCAACCTTGCATAGCGTGGAGGAGACACCCTGTGAGCCGATGGCTGTTACGCGCGTCCGCCCTGCCGAGCAAGGATGCCTGAAGAGGGCTGTCGGCCGTAAGGTAGGCCGGCAGGAGTCTGTGGAGGAGCTGGACAAAGACAAACTCAAGTCTAAGGTAGTGGTGAAGAGACAGGATTGGTCTGAAAGGAGAGAGTCTTTACAAAAGCAAGACGCTCTGCGAGAGTACGACTCCTCATCCCCGTGTGGAGACGACTGTGACAACAAAGGTCAAAGCAGATCCCAGAGGGGCACAGACGGTAGCTTACTAGAACCCAAAGCTGCCGGCACCACAAAAGATGTTCTGTATAAGAAACTCAACACGCCACGCGTCTGTGAGGGCAATTCAGATCCATCTGGTGGTCTAGGTTCTGAGAACGAAGGGGTCCTCCGTTCACCCCTGTGCTCCATTCACCCAGACTGGCAATTCTCATCTCGACCGGGTAAGGACACGATGAAGCCAGACAGGCTGGATTTCAAAGTGCCCAACATAGAGTTCACCAGGAAGAGATTGTCTTTTGAGGAACGTGAAGATTGTATGTGTCGACTGTCTCCTGGCATGCACGAGGGCCTACACTTTGCTACAACCAGGTCCAAAAGTCTTCAGCTGGACACTGCCATGTGTCATGACCACCTGAAGGGTGGACTGGGTCACTCCAGCCCTGAAGGTCTGGTCCCCAAGCTCTTCTCTGGAAGAGGGGAAAGTGCCGTGGAGAAGCTTCAGCTCATCTCCTCTTCAGAAGGTCCGCTCAGAAAGACCTCCTCTGAATATAAACTGGAAGGGCGTCTTGTTTCTTCCCTCAAACCTCTGGAGGGCACCCTTGACATCGGCTTGCTCTCAGGCCCTAGAATCTCCAAAACTGAAACCTGTCTGTCCAAAATGACGGAAAACACGTGCGGAAGTCAATCTTCAGTTGTCACAAGCTCCTCCGAAAGGCAACTCTCTAGCCCTCAGCTGAAACTTGCAGACAAACCGAAGAGCCCACTTGCTTGTACCAGCCCTGGGCCTGTTTTTTCTTTGGATAGCCCTGCTTTCTCGAAAGAGCAACCAAGTTGTACAACAACAACAACAACAACAACAACAACCGGAGAGTCAGAATGCAGAAGTAGTGGAGAGAAACCACAGGAATTAAACAGTGAATCTGTGAAGAGTCCTACCTGCAAAGCTGAGACCTCAAACGTTGGTGGTAAACAAGAGAGCAGAATAGGCATGAAGCCAAGTTCATCACTGGCCCATGAACACAGAAGCTCTCGCCACAGCTCACACTTCTCATCCTGTGGAAAAACACCGTCCATACGAGAGGTCAGCAATGAAGATCAAGAGGATGAAGTGGAACAGCAGAACCCAACAACGTTGACTACTTCAGAAGACACCTCGAAGGTGGATGACAGATCTCCAACTTTAACCCGTGCTGTTTTGAAGACGCCTCAGCTTATGAGCCACAAAAAACTAACCGCTCCAACAAGCTCAACCGTATCCGTTTGTCAAGGGAGTCTGCAAGACACCCATGTGACTGTGCAATACATTCTTGAAGATTCCCAACACCTTTCCTTGCAGCAACTTCTGTTCCACAGTCCTACTAAAGACAAACAAGAACAAGATTCACTTCGTAAGCTACCAGGCCATTCTGAAAAGGATGACAAACCCTCTTGTTCAAAGTCACAGGAGGAGCACAGCCATTCGTTAGCAGTGAGTAAAGACAAATTACAGCTTCCTAGACAACCTCTGGATGTGGGTTGGTGTACCACTAGTGCACCTATTGCCACAGTTGAAAGGATTCAGTCTGCCAAAGAGGCACACTCACCTATTGAGTTAAAAGAAGTTGTTTCTAAAGGTGCAGTGGACTCCTTAGCATCACGCACTGAAATCACAAAAGCCACACCGAGCACTGTTCAAAATATGAGTGCCACTGTCCAGTCATGTACAGTAAGTACAGTAAATGGTAGCAAAGTGAAGCAGGACAAAGAACCTCTGACAATACCAAAGAGTATGGGGCGTTCTGATGTGGAGAAGATAGAAGCTGAGAGGAGGCTGTCCTCAAATGCTGCCATTGTAAAAACGCCAACCAAAGCACCCGAGGAAAGCACCCTTTCGAAAAAACAAAGGGCAGAGTTAGATTGCAAGGAAAAATGCATTTCCACTCCAGTAAAACAAAGACAACAATCAGACTTTGCAACGGGAGATGAAAAGAGCTTGTGCCCGAAAAATAAGCCGGGACTTGACCGACTGCCTCCTGCTCAGACTGTCCAAAAGGTGGAGAGGGAGAAAAAGACATCTGAGAGGGATTGTTTCAACACTATCAGCTCCAAGGTCAGGCTGGAGTCTCCACACTCTGTTTCCCCGACTAATATGATCAATGTTTCTAAGAAAGAAACCTCATGGCCATCAACTGAACCTGCGGCAGACTCGAGACACAAAGACATGGTCCAACAAGTCTCCAGTACAAATGCAAGATCGTCTTCGGTCGTCATAAAAATAAGCACGCATACAAAATTGCAAGAAAGCCCGCCCAAAAATGTTCCGATAACCTCTGGTCATATGACCCCTGGCCACATCATTAAGGAAAACATGGACTCAAAACAAAAAAGCCCACCTCCTTCCAAACCTGGAAGCTCCCCCTTAACTATGAAGACCCCTGTAGCTCCAATTACGAAACAAACAACGACAACTATGAAACAAACCACCACAACTACGACAACAACGACGACGAAACAAAACCAGGAAGCCAGACGTAAAGATGCCTCAATCAAACTACCCGTTATGATCGGCAAAGATAATCTCACAAAATTAAAGGACACTGGGTCTGTTCTACAAAAGACTTCACAGCATCCCCAGAAGGAGGTAATGCCTCAGCCAGAAGTCTCCCCATCTCCCACTTCTCCACCACAGCCATCTTCACCACCTCCACCACCAAGGCCTGCAACAAAGAACGAGATGCATCCACCCAACAATGGGGTCTTTTCCCGCAATCCAGATCTGGAGCCTGTGCTGAAGGCATCTAAGGAGGGTTCGGGAACGAGCAGCCTCAAAATGGACACTCACAAGGAGCGCCAGGGGGCTGACGTTTTGGGTTCCAGGCCCAGCGCAGCTCTGGATTCCAGAGCCACAATGTCTGATAAACTGATGCCCTCTAGTCATCGCAAGGATCAGGTGGAGAGGAAGAAGAAGGAACTGAGCCAAGAGAGTGTGGCTGTGCAGAGGAAAGAGGCGTCCAGAGGTGGGACCTCTAACATGAAAGATGGCGGTTCAGGTGCTGACAAAGACACTGGTAGGTGCAAGCAGCGCAAAGACTCGCCCAATGGGAGTAAAAAGTGAATTGTTAATTAGCAGCAAATCATAGATTGCTTCAGAGATTTTGGGTTAAGACAAAAAAAAATGTTTCAAATGTTTTGTGACTACATTATCATGCCTTTTTTTTCTTGTTTTGAAGACCGGAGAAGCTGTTGCGTGTGTGCGTGCGTGCGTGCGTGCGTGCGTGCGTGCGTGCGTGTGTGTGTGTGTGTGTGTGTGTGTTTGTTTCAACATGAGCACAACAATTGCATTGCTCGGAAAGTGTGCACTTGATACGAAAAACCTATGAAAACACTGAAAATGTCCACAAGACTGAATGTAGGCAATGAATTGCTGATAACACATTTTTTGGAAGATTTTGAGTTAAAAAAAATAAGAAAAGAAAAAAGTCGAGTCAATGTTTTGAGATGTATTATTTTTGATAGCCGAACGCATTGTGCAATCCGCAAGTCAGGGACGACAGGGGAGCCTCATGAAGCTGTGTTGTACTGTAAGGTCAGTGCCATATTTGAATTTGAATTGCATTCTTGTTTCACAGCTTTGCACACCTGAAAGGTGATAGACACTAAGGCAGCGCAACAAGGCTTTAGTAAGTACTGACTCCTCTGTTAGTGCTCCGAGAAGTGTAGCAGTGTTTTATTTTTAGGCTTACTAGTCAAACTGTTGTCAATTTAGTTGTAGGCAGTTGTACACAGAAAAAAAATTAAAATGCACTAAGTCCTGTCCTTCTTGCCTAGAACGCTTCAAAAACAACCCTCCTATTGTTTCTAGAAACGACAGTCTGTGATGAGGCCTTAGAGAAATAAGGAAGTGAAACTTGGGGAGTTCTTAGCAGGTCGTGCGTTCGCTACATTCCACTCACCCACATGTGTACATTTAAATAAATGGATTGATTTTTTATGCAATATGTTGTAAATATAGAGAACTGGGACATGGGTGTTTCTATTATGATATGTAGATATTTGCAATCACATTTGTACACTCACACACTGATTAAAATAGTGTAATGTTACGCTTGATATGTTTTGTGTTCTAAATTAAGCTAGCGTAATGTGTATCCTGTCCATAAGACTTCATCACGTAGAACTCGTTTTAAATATTTTTTTCTTTTTTACTTGAAAAGTGAGGAAACGTGGTGCGGTGGGGGGGGCTTTTCTGAGCTTTTCTCAATGTAGCATAAATGAGCAAAACTGTGAGGGTCGTCATTACCGAAGAATGTTTTATTAATGATGCCATAATGTTGGCGCACTGACTTACTGTGTTTCTAGGGGAACGGTTATGTGTGAAAAAAGAAAGTATACATGTAGAAAAAACTACAAATGATGTGTGAAGCAAGCTAAATAAACACAAAACGCAGACACACAGAGCAGCGTATCTTTGCCAGTAGATTCCTGCCATGCTTTGACATTTTTCGGGTGGCACCCTACGACTAATTGTTTTAAGTGCAAGCACATTTGGGTGTGGTGGTAGGAAATAATGGTCATATATATACACAGCGGAGTCCAGTTTGCAGAAGATTCATATTTTGAGCTACGGTTGAAAATGAAAATTAATTCTGAATCCGTTTAGTGTTTCTCAGAAAAAAGTATATCACTGTGCAGCGGTTGGCTTACAGCTTCATCTAGGCAAATTATTAGAAATGAGCAAAAACAAATTAATGTGTATAGCAAAGTTCATATTAATTTCATGATGCTTGGTACTATACAGATTATTGTGCCCCTAAATCGCCGCCGCTCTGCTGTTTTAACACACATCACACGCACACATCCACACCCGTTCACACACTGTAGATGCCTTTTAAATTACAAACCCTAAATGTCAACCAGAAAGTAGCCTAGATTTCTATGTTATGCAGTATTTGCTCTGTTGTGCTGGCTGTATAAAACCAATAGTTTTGTCTACCTGTATGTTGGGGGATGAGTGAAATGACCTTATCCTCACTGACAAAAAATAAAATAAAATATTGAATTTATGTGAAAGACTATATAACCACTAATGCAAACTCGAACAATACAAAACGCGTCCGTAGAGATGAACCATTTGTCAGAATCAGACGTCGACTTGGGTTAGATTGTTGTACATGTATACTAACGTCTTATGGAAAAAAACAAATGCACCTTAATGTTATTCTCAATATTCCCGGGTAGTTTTTAGAGGGGAACGCCACGACGAGAGGATGATCGGAGCTGAGGAAACGCAGGTCCTTCTGTCAAAACTGTTTCACTCACTTTTGAAGCCCTAATGAATTCAAATGAATCACCAAAAGTTAGTTTTGTGTTTTAATTGAACCCCCACCCCACCCATCGCCGTTTGTTTCTCTCAAATTGGACATTCGAAATCCTCAAAAGCACATTCGATGTTTGTTTACAAAAGGATCATGTGTATATTTTGTATATTGTTCATTTGCCAAAATCTATGTTCCGTGTCACAGAGGAAATGTCGTTGTTTTTAACGGTCCGTAACTTTCTGTTTTGTGCGATTTCCGAAGAACATTTATTTGTGCGACAGTTGATGTCTGTTCGTTTTCTGTTGAGTTATGCTTTTGACACGTTTGTCCTTTCAGTTTGTATTTGTTTTATTGGGGTTTTTTTCTGTGATGAACTAGTATTAGATGAAATTGCTTGTTTTTTTGTTTTTTTTCCTTTTAGGATCTGTGCAATAAAGTGTTTGAGTTTTGTATTTTGCCCAAGGAAAGCTCTATGGATGTCATAGATGTTGTATAGTAAAAAAAAACGATATTTATACTTCTAATGTTGCGTAATACTGCAAATAAATTGCAATGATCAATAATGAATACTTTTCCTTTTTTTTCCCCTTCCCCCCACTTACACATTACACATACTCATTTATTTCAGAGTAGATTATGTTCTATTATTTACAACAGTCGTTACCCAGCTGCTTTGAACGTTATCACTCGATTGAATGGATGTTATAAGTGGTTATCAGCCCTATAGCTATGGGTCAGTAGGGGTCTACTCTACCTACCAGTAGGTTCAGAGGGCCATTATCGGTTTGTATGGTTGATCACGCAAGAGGCAAAAACAAAATGGCTAATATTGCTTTTATTCTCAATAGAAAATAAGATATTTTAAGATACTTTCGCCATTACAGTGTATTTTCATAACATTTCTAGTGACAAATATGCATTTTATTTTCAGAATATTAGTTCAGTGAATGTATATGATGTTTAGTTTGGGTTAGGGTTTCTCCTAACATTGCAACCAAATATTAATTTGAAATCATTCTGCCACTCCTTAGTCACTCTTTTAGCAAGTCTTGTATTCACGCATCTGCGATTTATCTCATGGGATGGTGGTATCACTGATCAACCATACTGAACCTGCTGGTAGGTAGAGTAGGCCCCTACTTGACCCATAGCTATGGGGCTGTAACCACTGATAACGTCCATTCGATGGACTGACGTTCAAAGCGGCTGGGTTACCAACCTGTTTTGGCCTGTGACCCCATTTCTAGCTTGTGTTTGTGACCCCAACTTTAGCTTTTGTGCATCTGCTTCCACACAGATTGTTTTCAGTATTGTGTTTAGTAGTAGTTTGCTTGTGGCTATTAATCATGAGGCAGTCAGTTTGTATGTCTATGAGACCTTTAAAAAAACTAACAAAAACAAAAAAACTTTAGTTTGCTAAAATGGAGCATCAAATATCTATAGCTTATGTCAGCAATCTCCTGTGAGCCCAATATGCATCAGGGGATGCCAAGGTTGGGAACCACAGCTTTATAATGATCTTCATGAAGTATTTATTTGAGTTTTCTACCAGTAGTGATCACCATCACAAATATAGGCTTCCAGTTGTCTCGCTGATCAGTTGAGTAATTCAATCAATTATGTTGCCAAGACAACAACAAAACAACAAGAACAACCAAAACGGAATATTAATAGAAACTTAAGTGAAACAAAAGTTGAAAAGTTATTTCAGTTAAGTTGAGAAAAAAATCAACTCAAAATACACAGAAAAAAAAGTCCCCTATCATAACCCTATAGAAACGACGAGCAATAA
>OMNS01052927.1:11585-24064 GCA_900303225.1 Laemonema laureysi | reverse complement strand
AGAGGGGGCATAACGGCTTTCAAAAGCTGCCTCCCCAAGTGCTTTGCTATCCTGCCATCTAGTGGTGAATACTAATATAACCTGTTGACCCCATTCAACTTCTCTTGGACAAAACGAGTCAGGTAATAAGGGCTCATTGATAGACAAAGTAACACTTTATCACTAAAGCTTGGGTCGCTGGTTGGTTTGTGTGTATTTTGGAAGATGTGAATATGTATGATATAGGTTGTTTGCGGATGACGTCACACCAGATGTGTCATGGTGTGTTCAAGCCTAATGGTTGCAGTTTTACTTCAACTAAAAGCATACACTCACCCTGGCGAAAAGTAGAAAAACTTTTTCCCGTTCCCAATTACTGAACCCAGCCGAGCACCAAAAAGTGATTCGCCTCCAGGCTTTGGAATGCTTTCATTTGATCTGTGGTGTAGTACAAGGTAATTTACTATGTCTCCTGGCTCGACAGCAGGTACATCGTTAATATTGTGCGATAAATCATAATTTTTTTGAAACAATACAGATGGATTCCAATACAATTTGTTTCCACGGTGTTTACATAAGAGGCATACTGCTACTTGACATTCTCCATTTCACTTCCTGTCCTCCATCTGCAAACAACTAATTATTAGGTTTCGTACGTGCGCAGCGAGAGAGAACATATTCAGCTACGCTTTCTGTAGTTCTGTGAGAAATTCAGGGAGGAGGAGTATATAGGCAACACATAATGAACATAGTTAATAAACACGTTTCTTGAAACTATAGCTCGAAACTAAAACTCAACGCAAAACTGAAAAGAGTTAACAATTTCGTCAAAACCTGTTCAACAAACTTGTCTTTTCAGCAGGAACCCGAGGAGAGCCCACTGCAAGAGCAGGAGTCTTGCTGGAGCAAGACCTGGATGCTTCAGCATCCAGGCAAGCTGTCCTCTGAGGGATCAACGTGTTTCATTAAATACAGCAGCTGTATTTAGCTGTGATATGGCCCTTGAGTACTGCAACGTTCAGTTTAATTCAATTCACACAAATCTGTACTGATTACAAGTGTGTCTGAGTGTGTGTGTGTGTGTGTGTGTGTGTGTGTGAGAGAGAGAGAGAGACAGTTATTCCTCCTAACAGGGCAACACCAGAGGTCATCTCGGGACGATTCCGAAGCTGTGACGCCCAGCCAGGTCTGTCTAAAGCAGCGGTTCATAGCCTTACTGGAGGTACTGAACCCTGCAAGCCTCATCAGTGCATTCACCGAACCCTCCGGGTTTCGGTGCTAGTGATTGCTAGTGTGAATCAGGCTATACTGTGTATGTCTTGACCCCTGCCTGCCGAACCCCTGAGACTGACTCAGCGAACCCCTGGGGTTCGATCAAACCCAGGTTAAGAACCGCTGGTCTAAAGTCTACAGTCGGTGCCCTTCTGCATGTTCGTTCAGATGTGTGCTGCAGAACAGCCATCACTGATTTACTGACTGATTTCCTTCCAGAGTGTTTTTTTCATCTTCTTCTTTTGTGCTCTGACAGATAATTGAAAGGTTTAGCCAATTGAGTCTGGGCAGGTGTGGTGTGAGTGAGACCAATCGGTAATTAGAGTTTGGCGTTTCGAGGCCAGTGTTTTCCATGTCAACAAACAAGACTTGATTATGAAAATGTTTTTGCGAAATGATGAGATTCTGTGCGTGCAGCAAAAGAAATGCGATTGACGAATTGCTGTTTGAGTGAAAAGAAAAGGAATTGTGCTTAGAGTTTTGCTGAAATAGTCTTTGTTGTTTGACACATGAGCTTTCACCATTGTGTGCACAGTTCCAGTTTTAGTGTGTCAACAATTGACAACAACTGTAACATGAACGTTGTTGTGGGATTGTGGGAGTGACAAGAGTGACAATAGTGAATTTGAGCGTCACCTGCTAGCTATTCGCTATGTGAAATGTGTGTGTGTGTGTGTGTGTGTATGTGCGGCTCGTGTCACAGAATATGTCACAGGTATGTTTGTTTCCATCATTCTGTTGATGGATGGTGATAACATATTTCATCTTATCTACGCTGGCATCACGGTAAGAACAAGTAGGGTAAAGGTGAACCACGGTCAAGAAACAAAACAATAATTGTACGAAAAACACACACACCTTCACGTGAGAAGTGTTGGCTCGGCTATGCGCAAGCTATTGTGGGAGAAATTACATATAGAGGTCTGTCTGTTTGCTGTAAAAACACGAATGGAGTTGAATTTGGTCGTCAATTCAGTATAACTTACAAACGAGCCTATATATGGATAACATGCATGTGGTTATGACCCGAGATGCACGCGCCTTGCTCTCTTCTCTCTTCATAGCCTATGGTTATGGCGTTAAGTGGACATGATTATATATCGTCCTATGGGTCATATAAACCTATGACAGTTGTTATTATTCTACATCCAGGGTTTTCCTACCTGTGAGGACGTTCTCGGCCATGACGTGGACCTGGACCTCCACGGAGTGCTGGGAGGTGTAGGTGATCTCTGCGCACACGTGGGCCACCTCCCCGATGAACATGGGCGACAGGAACTCCGTCTTCTCCACCCGCCCCAGCACAGCCACGCACCTGTCCTGTTGCAGAGAGGACGAGGACAACAGGACATTTTTAACAAGAACGCAGCGCCGGCAAACGGAAACATTTTGAGCGCTGATTTCAAAGTAGGTCTTTAGGCTCATCTTCTTTGGGCTGGTCCACGTGAAAACATGGATGACGCAAATTGTTTGTTTGAAAACAATATCGCTGGTTATGGGGACTATTGAGGGAAAATGCCAAGAAAAACAAAGTATGACGGACATAACTTTGGTTAATGCTGGTTTGAGTATTCAGAGTATGCCTGAATTACTAAATGTACTCTCCCAATAAAACATGTATGAGTACATGTCTGCTTCAGTACGTACTAGCATATATATGCAAGTACGTACTGAAGCAGACTATGTATATATATGTATGTATATATATGTATGTATATGTATGTGTGTATATATATATGCCTACACACACAGGTCTACAGGGATATGTTCATGTCTGTAATATGCAAATGCATACATTGTTGTTGCTATCAGGAATCAGGCAGGTATGACGATGACACCTAGCGGGTGAGTTGAAGTAGGCTAAAGGTGAACTTAGGTTGGCCTATAACACCATTTAAGGTTCAGACACAGCACACCTGGCGCCAGACGAGATGCACAAGATAGAACGGCGCTGTAAAAGCTGCACATTTGCTCGTTTGCAGTGTGTTTGACTTTACATTACATTACAGTCATTTGGCAGACGCTTTTATCCAAAGCCACGTACAATAAATGCACTTTAAATAGAACTGGTACACCACCACCACCACCGCCGCCGCCAAACAACAACTCCAAGTACATACTAAATGCAAGTCTAAATCGGCCGAGTGCCAAACGTTAAACGGTAAATAAATAACTAAATAGGGTTAAGTGTTGTGCTCTCACCCCGTCCTGCATGTTGCAGTGGCGGGTGCTGATGATGCCCCCCGCCTCCTCGATCATCCTCAGGATGGTGCCTCCGTGGACGCTGCCGAAGATGTTGGCGTCGTCCGGCCTCATGAGCCTAGTGCAGAGCAACATTATTGGATAAATAATGTGGAAATAATGTCCAGTATTGTGGGCTATACGGCTCGCACAGTTATTCGCCGATGCGGAACATAATATACTCTTTTTTTGCTTGTAATTTTTTTTTGCCATTTGCATAATAATACAAAAAAAAAAAAGGTTTAAAACAACAACACACAACAAAAAAACAGTAGGCCTAGATCTGTTAGCGTCACACAGCTAAGATCCATGGCTCGGCACAGATCGGGTGTTTGTGGTTATTTGCATTAGTATTTACACAGCACTTACAGCATTTACACTGTGGTAGAACAGATGGTCTATGATATACTGTTATTATATTACAGATGGTAAATGGACTGCTTATATAGCACTTTTACCCAAAGCGCTGTACAATTCATGCCTCACATTCACCCATTCATACACACATTCATACACCGACGGTGGTGTCAACCATGCAAGGCAACAGCCAGCTCGTCGGGAGCAGTTAGTAGTCTTGCTCAGGGATGCCTTGACACCACCGAACCAGCAACCACCGAACCAGCAACCTTTCGGTTACCGGAGAAGCCGCTCTACCCCCTGAGCCACTGCCACCCATACACATGTGTCTGTCTGTCTGTGTCTGTGTCTCTGTCTCTGTGTCTGTGTCTGTGTCTGTGTGTGTCTGTGTGTGTGTGTGTGTGTGTGTGTGAGTGTAGGCTACCTGCTGATTTGGTGTTTGGTTCCCTGTTGGCCGTCGCTCTCCTGTCCTTCACGCATCTCCCTACTCAGCTTCTTAATAAGCACCTGCTGCCGTTCATAATACAACCTGCTCAACTCCAGCTTCCGCCTGGTGCCGCGTGGCATGAAGCAGTTCATCGTTTATATCTCCCTCTGTCCCTCTGTCCCTCTGTCTCTCTCCGGTCCGGATGACTGTGTGTGACTCTCTCGTTCGGCCGTCTCCCCCTCAGTGTGTGAGTGTCACAAACCAACATCCACATTCATGGAATTTCAGGCCAAGACGTATTATGTTCACAACAACACCAACAAAAAGTTGACTCCGCCTCTGCTGTCAGTGGCCTGCCTTTGCCGTCTCACCCGCTGCTGAACAAGGACAGCTGTCATTGCAGCGCGGTTGCTGTGACAACGGCCACGGTTACCAGTTGCCGAGTAGGAGGTAGGCAGTAGGTAGTCGCCCAATGTTGCTGTGATTAACATGAGAAAGCACGCTGCTGTGTGACCTGCTGTGTGCTGATTAGCACTTTAGCACACAATATGAACTGACTGTAAACTGTTTCCTGTTTTATTGTGTTTTGTTAACCACTCCCACGCCTGGTTGTTCAGCTCAACCAACAGGTTTTTGCTCTGAGAATGGAATGTGTCTTCACATATTATGAAAAAGTACCTTTCAAAGTCCAGCAAATGTATCTATTACATTTATGACTGACTGACTCCAAACGTTTTTACTATTTATACTTCCAAAGTATTTAAACTTGTAAACTCTTAAACTCCCACATACACGCACATGGGATATTCCTCTGTGTTCTAGAATTGTGAGTGTACAAAACATCCACTATCTAAATCTATAAACTCACTACTCCTCTCTAAGCAATGGTGTTTATATTCTTCCCAGACTTCCATACTCAACTCCTCCTTCATACTTCATACTAGAACAATGATTCAAACTGTACTGTAGCCAAACTTAGTATTTATACTTTTATTATTTGAGTTTTAAACCAAGAACACCCTAGCAACATCCTAGAACACCATAGAAACCGCCTAGAATATCCTAGCAACCACCCAGAACACCATAGCTACCAACTAGAACACCCTAACAACCACCTAGACAACCATAGCAAACACTTAGAACACTCTAGCAACCCACTAGAACACCATAGAGACCACCTAGAACAACCTAGCAACTACCTAGAACACCCTAGTAGCAACTACCCAGAATTCCCTAGCAACCACCCAGAACACCATAGTAACCCACATAGAACACCATAGAAACCACCCACAACAACCTGGAAATCACCTACAATACCCTAGCAACCATATAGAACACCCTAACAACCACCCAGAACACCCTAACAACCACCTAGAACACCCTAAAAAAACATTCAAAATACCCAAGAAGAAACATATAACACCCTAGCAGCGCTATAAAACGACAGCGTGACTTCACTCTACTATACATTTCCAATATACCAGGTACTAAAAGCAAGTTGCACACCACAATTTCATATGAAATTTGCACAAAATAATAAAAATTCTACGTCAAACATTTTAACCTCCATACAATTCTAATATATTATTAGAATATTATCTTCAAATAGCCTACATTTTTTAAATCGACACTATGTTACAGCATTTAGTAGAATGAGACACCCAATCACCTATGAAAAGCACTCTGGTTCAATCAAACAACAACAACAAAGACAATCACTGTTACCTGTTAGGTGAATAGCCTTGAAAAAGATTTGATGATTTGAATAACCTCATGAAAACCCATCTCGTAGGAAGAGGTGTAGTGATTCTGGTCCCAATGGTGAACATGTTGAAGCAATGAATCAATGGTAGGAACAAAACTGGGTTTTGTTTCATTAGACAAACAACAGGGATGGACCAGGAGCGAGTAGGCCTATGTCACCAGGTGAGAGAGGTATGACTAAACTACAACCCCGGCAACCTAGCCAGGCCATTGCTTAGTTCCATTGTTTTGGCTACCTCTCAATATGAGCTTTATCTGTAATAAACTTAATAGTAATTCTTGACAGGTACTGCAGAATATTTACATTTGTGTTTATACTAGCATTTGCTAACACACTGTCATCCAAACAAACATGGAAGTCAAACACTGGTAGAGCCTGCAGTGTCATTTATGGTCGTGGCGGTTTCTTGTTGGCAATGGGCCCATTGTAATGTTTATTAGTTTAAGCTGGGGCCGCAAAATGGTTTTTCCTTCCAATCTGAAACGATTACGAAACTATTGAAACGATAACCCGTTTCCAGTGCTCGCGAGAGGGTATTCTCCCGCGATGTTTCGACACCACAATAAAGTACACAAACGGACACGAATGTCATGCAACTCGCCACTGTGGTTATTTGTGCAGCGAGCCTCATGGAAAGGAATCGTTTAAGACGGAAGTAAAGAATATGGCGTCAAACCCTCGTCTGTAAAGTCCACACTCGCTCGCGTGTATCTGAGGTTAGGGTTAGGGTTGTGACTGATTGACGTCATGCACGTTGCTGTTGTTTTGGTGTCATACAAGTTGATAATGCTTTGGAAAAACTTGAAAAGACTTGAAAGACTTCTAATTGTTCCCGAGTCGGCCTTGGAAGTCCTGTAGGGTGGCCCCATAGAACTTCTAGTGCAGTTATGGATCGCATTGTCAAGTCGTGTGTGTGTTTCTCTCCCAGACAATTATGTGATGGTCTTTCCTCAGTACTATACTATGTTACTACAGCAGACAATACTATAGCCACCGTGATACATGTAAAAAGTATACATAATGTAGAATACACTTGAGCCACAATCCATCCACACATAAACATATTTTATTGTGTCCCAGACACACTACTGGAGGTGGATATTTTAGTTCTAGATATTTTGCATTCTGCTCTTTTGTTTTTAGTCTCTATCTTTGTCTTTCTATCGTTCGTTTTCTGATTGTGTCTGTGTGGGGCATGGGGAAACAGTGCATGGTCACCTTTTATGACATTTTTTTTGCCAGTTGGCTTTGTATGTCATTTTATCCAAAACCCTTTTGAACAATAGATCAATACAACACAGAAACGCTCTTTTTCTAACAGCGTGACGTAGCCATGACTAGCTCCTCCCCCTGACAGCAGACCTAGCCGAGTGCTACTGGATAGGATAGGATACTGTTTCAATTCCATTAAGACAATTATGAAAAAGTAAAACACCTAATAAACTTTGGTTGCCTGAATAGTTGATAAATGTCGTCACCTGTATGGAATAGGAATAATAGGCCTATCATTGGATTGTAATTCCTAACCATTATTCCGGTCGGTAGAATCACTTCAAGTGGGCCTACATGTAGTACTTTATATTTATGATAGGCCTACTATAAAGCAGATACTGGCCTTGTCGTGACCTTGGTAGTTGCCTATAGCCTAGTTATATCCTCTTCTACCGATGAAGCATCGTTGTGTTGAAGGCATCGCATTCGACGTGCAACATCCGTGTAATGAATTAATGAATGAACCTATGAATTAATGAATCCTGCTTCGGCCAGACGCGTAGGCTATAAACAATTGCTATGTCATAAAGGTTGTTAATATCAAGATTTAGATATGCAGAACTGGCGTGGCGATGGCTCGATAGCTGGAGTGTACAAGATGAGATCCACGCGGGGGTTTATCTTATAAACCGGTCGGGTGACGGTGTTGTTCTGGCTATTCGATACTTAAAACAACCCGGTTACACAGAAGCTGTACAAGTATAAATATGCATATAGCCTACCTGCATAACTGAATGGAAGACACTGTATCAGGGGACTTTGACATTGTGGCGATCTCTCGTGGCTTGGATGGTCGCGTCTCGGCTCCCAGAGTGCAGCGTAGACATACGGTACTGCAGACTCTAGCGTCTATCTGCCGTCTAATGGGACTGCTATTCACCTCAGTTTTCTTCGAAACAACGTGACACTGCTTTCAAGTTGGACGTTGTAAATTATGAATGAATGATGAAGTGTAGGCCTGGTCTACTCGGGTTAGCTAAGCATTGCGTGGGTTTATGTGGATATGTATTGGTTTATTAGACACGCTGCCTATTTCCTGGTCTACACACTACCGGTAGCCTACAACGTGGATGTCACACACACATATCCCATAGGTGATGTCAGTTGGTGTCACTTCGTGGCGTGTACAGAGGACAGATACGACAGGAATGTGGTAATTACGTCAACATGAAGGCTAGGCAATGCAGGCTAACGTCCCGTCGTAACAGCGACAACAGGACCCATAACATGTTTTTTTTTAAATTTTTTATTTATAAACATTTTTTTCCTTGGCTTATATATATTCCAAAACATTTGCCACAATATACTTGTTTTATCGGAACCTCTTTTAAATGCGTCGAAGGGATGCGTGGCCAGTGGAGGGCAGCAGAGACTGTGTTTTTGTAAACACGGAGGCATCTGGTTGTCTAATCATTCAATCAGAGTAACGGTTTAAAGTGCACGACAGGTGCGTCACCCAAGGCTTTTTTCCTCAATAAAGATGCCCATATAAGGTAATCGTTTATGTTCACCCCACCTTATGCTGGTGATGAATTAATGAACACATGCCTGAAATTCACAAAATGAACAGCAAGTATTTACTACAAAAACGTTTTATTTAAGTAAAATTACATATATATATACAATTACAGTTTGTAATACATCGCAAAGACAAGCCCACATCTCAACAGAGATACGTAATTATAGGCCTAACAATAGCCTACAGGGTTTGCAATAAATCGCAAAAACACACATCTCAAACGAGATATAGGCTAATAACAATAACATATTAACACATAGGCCTATATACAGGGTTTGCAATGAATCGCAAATCACACACTCATCTCAAATGAGATATAATAACAATATGACATATACAGGGTTTGCAATAAATTGCAAAACACTCATCTCAAACGAGATATAATAATATAATAGGCCTATATACAGGGTTTGCAATAAATCGCAAAACACACACTCATCTCAAACGAGATACTTAATAATAACAATATACAATGTTTGCAATAAATCGCAAAAACACACTCAACTCAGAAGAGAATAATAATATAGCATATGTACAATGTTTGCAAGTAATCGCAAAGATAAACACACATCTCAATTGAGATACTTAATTATAACAATTAATATGTTTACCAATAATTCGCAGGGACCCAGCTCATTGTCAATGAGCTATTAATCCCATAATGCAAATCCATACATATAATGACCCTTTGGGTCTTACGGGGCATTTTCCATGGCCCTCATTCACTTTAGTCATCAACGAAGACTAAATACAGAACAGAATATTACATACATGCAGATTTCGAAATAATACGACTGTCTAAACGTGTCAACATGCGGACAACAGACCCGTGCGCAAAGCGTAAGTATACGATACTCAACTAGGATGATTTCACAATGAAATTTGCCTTTTCATCAAATATAAGATACAACGAATATTGGTGAATATGTACAGGTGGCTCCAGGAGTCCACATATCATGCAGTTTCAGAGCTTTTAGATAACAATGATGGACTTGCTTCTAGTCTACCAGGGCCTCCACATGTCGGGGTTGGCTGCTCGTGGGGCCGGCGGGGCTCTGTTGTGGTGGTGGTGGTGGGGGGACTGGAGCTCAGCCCGGGGGCCCAAGCTGGACTTGAGGTTCATGAGTCTCTGTTGGATCTGGGGGAGAGCCCTGGAGTTCTGTGCGCAGCAGTTACGGCAGGTCGGGGTGATGGTGGCAGACGAGGACTGCTGGATGAACTCGTTGACCCGCTGGCAGGCGTCTTGGTCCATGCTGGTTTTGGGCAACAGAGCGGACACGCGGTCCAGGCAAGCTTTGTATCCTTCTTTGTAACTGTCAGAGGAATCTAATGGGGAAAATGTACAAACGCGCGGTTAAGGACTGTTTTCTTTTGGATATCCTTATCAGACGTAATGCAATTATCAAAGTAATGCAATTTTGTAGTTAATGCGAGGTATGGGCCATAGAATGATACTCACTTTTGACAGGGCTGGAAGGGAGCTCTCTGAGGAAACGAACGGTCATTTCGAGAATGTCGGCTTTCTCCAGTTTGGAGTAGCGCGCGTTGTCCTTGCCAACGAGCGGCAGGATGAGGGTCTTCAGACTCCCCAGGCTGTCGTTGATACGAGCGCGCCTCTTCTTTTCCAGCAACGGTTTGAGCGTCTAGAAAGAAACGAATAAGAAAGAATCGTATGAGTCAAATGTTCCAAGGATACACTGTTGAATGAAACAAGACAAGACAAGACTCATACACTCAACTAATGTTCGGTTTACTGGTTATTATTTCTATCCTCACCTTTCTCAGTTCGTTGGCTTGTTTCCTCTGGGCCACGGTGGACCTTGCAGGGAGAGGCTGGGTGGCCTCTGGAGCGATGCTGGAAGTCATGTCGCTTGTTAGTGGTTGTGCTTGGTGAGGGGAGCGAGAGCTGCTCTAGGGAGGACTTGAGCTGAAGTGTGGAGTACAGACCGGAGCGCGTGCTATTTATCCGAAACCGGCGCGTCGGAGGGGCGGGGCCACAAGTTATTGTGTCGCGGGGTGGGGGGGTGTTTGACACAGGGGAGCAATGCCTCTGGGACACCGAGACACTAGCGGCACTATCTGCACCAGCTGGTCCGTGTTGTCCCTGCGTCTTGCGCTGGTATGCACTCCTGCGGAGAGTCTTGTTTTGATGTTGTTCTTGATTGCTTAGACTCTTTTTTAAACTTCTGAACCTGAATCTAATCAAATACACACAGGGAGCTACATAACCGTATACACATAATCACTTTAAAGCCAAGTAAGCAGGCCTGATACATAGCCTAACTAACTTGGCTCCAGTTCGTTTTCTATATGTTCCAATGTTTATTTTATTTTTTAATTCAAGAACAACCCGTATAGGCTGTTCTATTTACAAACCTTTTTAAATAAAATGTTTTTATTCAGTGGCTAAATCTAGCCTAACGACGGATACATGGAAAGATAGTACGAAATTAAGCAAATACGAAATAAAAAACTTTTTGAATTGCTCAGTGTGCTTTAATTGTTTGTCTGTTGGCTTGGCATGCCCAAATGCAGATGCCCAAAAAAGATGTCAGCTACAACATAAGTGTTGCGTAGCAGCACGTCTAATCTAATGCAAAAATTAATAAACCAGATACCCAAGCCACGCTATGTATGGATTAACATCTGTTTGCCAGTCTTTGTTAGGCTGTTTCGAATGTCGGGAACGGCATGTTTACCTGGTCCAAATGCCAGCATCTCTGGTGGGGGAGGAGGATGGACGAGATGAGCCAAGAGCCTTTTTAGAAAGCGTGTATCTGTTGAATGTTAGTAATTTAGTGAGATAGTAGCCTACACTATCTAATTATACTATAGTAGCCTACACTATCTAATAAGATACAACTGAAGTCAATTGGTAGCACTACACAGCCTATACTTAAAATGTATCTATTCAATAGATTGTAAAATGTTGATATATTACATACTTTAATCTTGTATTATAAATAATGCAATTGACTGTGACATACACACATGAAAATGGTTTTATGAATGGAATTCAGCATCGTTGGCTGCAAACAGAGCTCATGCGCTGCGCTGCGCTGCCGAGGGATGCAGTTGGATTTCACGCGTTCGGCACGCGCCACGACTGCGCAACAGATGGCGCCTGTTGCCCTTCCCCCTCCTCCAAGTCTCGCGCGGTAGCCGCGTGCACTGCAAGTCTGCACGTTTTTTTTGTATCAGCGCTACAGTCCCAATTCCCGTTTGGTTCGCCGTCATCGATGGGTTCAGATAGCGTCTTTTTTTCAAACTGAAAAAGCATTGTTAGACTACTCCATCTGCGTGGAGGTTGGGTGGGGGCAGGGAATTTGTCTCGTATAGGAAGAGCGGATATCGTTGCTGCTTAGCCAATGTAGGCCTATTGCAGGGGGCCGGGGCCCAACGGCAAAACCAACAAATAATGTATAGCCTATATTAATTATTACTATATTAATAATTGTAAATGTCATTGTTTGTATGCTTTACGCGCGGCATTGCCTTACGCACTTGTATGCTATGGATTATATATGTATTATATTATTGGAAAATGCACTTTTTTAGAAGAACTAGGTAACGTTTTAAAATTTATATAATATTTTGTAACGCAACATTTGAAAATAATTGTAAACGACGAAGGCCTGGGCCTATAG
>OMNS01052616.1:2590-15881 GCA_900303225.1 Laemonema laureysi | reverse complement strand
ACACAGAGCCCCCGGAATGTCAGCTGGGCCCCCTGGGATAACACATTAAACTCATTTGGCACAGAGATCTCCTGGTGCCCAGTTCAGAGGCAAGGTCCCTGTGTGAGTAGACGGAGGCCCTGACCACTCCACGCCAGTGACGACACCGGTAAAGGGTGACTTCACACACGAGCCAGACCAGGCCTCTGATATGTTCCAAAAAGCGAATAATTAAAGTGATGCCCGCACATTAATTAGCCAACAGAGGAAAAAGATCTGCCTTTTTTTAGATGCGGGAACTGAAGTATTGTGTCAGGATTTTCCCCGTTACAGCCAAGTCGGCTGATAGCTCTGTTAAGAGGAAGTAAACAAATAGCAGGAACACGCATACTAATAATTATTATTAGTTATGATTACATTTGTATAGCGCTTTTTCAGATGCAAAGAAAACACAAAAAAAACCTTTCTAAACTGTAGGAAGATGGTCATTTAGGTGAATAGAGAAGGGGAGTAACATCTTATTCCCCATTTTGCAACCTTACACGTGTACACAACCGTAGTCTGTAATCTTCTGCCCGAAAAACAAAAAGCAAATGCCAAACTCAAGGGTTTTCCTATGAATCACGTCAAATTCTAAGTAAAACCGACAGTTTGGATGACAATAAAATGGCCGCACGGGAAAATGTCAGCAAAAAAAATGAATTATAATAATCAAGCATTCAGTCCTGCCAGCTGTGCGGCCACAATAATCAACGGTAGACGTAAAAGTTTGTTGTCGAACGAGGGAACAGATCAGGGTGAAGGTAATATTTGATACACAATTTGCTGGCTCTGTCCTTATTAGTCCCGGGCACAAAAGTGTCCAACCCCCAACAACAGCAGGGGCTCTGTAGCGCAACACTGTTGTTATTCGTTTCATTTCATCGCATTTTTCCAAGTCTTCAGAATGTTTTTCATTTACTTTATTTTTTTTATTGGAAAGCTAATCTTACCATGAAAAAAATAAAATAAAAAAAGAGAATAATAGAAAAGATGCTTTTTGGATTCACGACTCAACTTATGGAAAACAAAAACGGTTGTTCACTCACCGGAAATATCCCAGGATTCCCACAGCCACCATGAGTGACCCAAGAGAGATGGAGTAGCCCACCGTGTAGATGATGTACAAGCGATGGAAGACTTCCTGGTGGAGACAACATCACGCATACATTAGAAGTCAAAATATTAATGCCAACATGGAAACTGGGGGCCCGGCCGCATGCTTGGCCTCCGGTTTTGGCCGCTTTCAGCTTTCTTGAGAACCGCTCATCCGAAACAACTTCACGCTCAACGCAGCGCCTTCAGCGACACACCCGCCAAGTGTGAAGTTGATCGGATGATCGGTCGTCTAGAAAGATCGACGGACAGGCGACGTGCGTCCGTACAGAGACGCATCAAATTATAGTTGGATGTTCTTTTGCAAATGTATTACTTTCATTGCGATGTTCCATTTTATTCAGCATTTGAATAAAAAAAAACGGACATTGAGTTGATACGACATTGATGAAATGATAAAAGAGAAGTTCACCCGTTCCAATGTACCTGAACAAGAAGCCTCCTCTATAACACACAACTCATGGGTGTAAAGGCTACAGGGAGTGCTTGTTCAAGTGTGACCATTCCACTGGTCACACATGACAACTTCATCACGTGACAAACACATGATGTATGTAGCGGCTAATGTCTCAGTTGACGTATATTAT
The DNA here is from genome assembly GCA_900303225.1 of Laemonema laureysi. NCBI lineage: Eukaryota > Metazoa > Chordata > Actinopteri > Gadiformes > Moridae > Laemonema > Laemonema laureysi. The sequence continues at coordinate 14,160 of OMNS01052616.1, read as the reverse complement.
GCGTGTTTATTTTGGCGTATCACTACTTTAACTTGTGCTAAAGTAGACAACTATTATTGGTTGCCATGGTGACCGAGCGATCGACGAACGCGCACAGCGGTGGGTCTTCCCGAAAACACACGATTGGATTGCATTTCTGCACACACACACAGAATGACGATGAAGTGTCACCGGGAGAAGAAACGGCAATTTGCTTGGATAGGTGATGGAGCCCATAAGAGCCGCAGGGTGCTCATTGATGCTTCTAGCGCGGAGGAGGAGGTGGAGGAGGTGGAGGTGGAGGAGGAGGCAGCACGGGGCGTCCAGGGGGACAGGGGTGCGTCGGGGTCTGGCCACTCACCGCACACTCTGGAGCAGCTCGGCGGTGGGGCTCACCCCTGTGAGCTGTAACCAGACCCCGCACTGCTGTTATCATTTAGTATCAGGACCACCGTTGCCAAATGTAGGGGAGTCTTTAAGTTGTGGTGGCGGTTGTGCGGTTGTGCGGTAAGGAGTAATTGCACCATGACTGGGGGTTTTCATTTTTTTTTGCGCATATGCATTTATCATTGACTTCTGAAAACAATTCCTGAGCGTACATTAACATCAACACTCGGGCGAAGGCAGAGACCGGAGGGCCCCACGAGGAGGTTTTGCCCACATCCTTTTGTAATGACAACTGGGTTTTGGAGAGCGGGAGAGAGAACGCATGTGGGAAGAGCCATACATTCCTAGAGTGAGGGGGAAACACTATTTCGCTTGTGGTTTTACAGCACAAAGAGTGTAAGAGAAAACGTAACACTTTGAAAGCACTGTGTTAAAAACTATATATATATCAATTTTTTTTCCCCCCCGTGAAATGGTTCTTTGTTGTTACCAACCTTTGGGGCCGCCATAATGAAATAAATTCCCCCCCTTCACAGTCAACCTCCATTCTATGAAATCTTCAATGAATATGCGTTCAGTGGGTGTTTCTGACATTGCACAGAGGGGCTGATCGCTGTGTTCTTTTTAACAAGGACAGAAAAACTGAAAAAGACCCGTGTAACCAAGAGCAACCAACTGTCTTTTAAACCAAAGAGCCATTAAAAAGGGAGCTCTCGAAGGAAAGGCACATTTTGCTAATACCACTGTGCCTAAATGCATAATGGAAGTAATGGACTCACTTTTTGATGGGTACATCCAGGGGTTGTTATTCCATCAACAACATGAGAAATCCACCCCTGCCGTTTAGCACAAATGCAATGTTTTTGTGTTTAGGAGAGAATTCAGGACTTTGACCTTTGACATCGTAAGCACATCTGTGAATAAGGTTGGCCAAGCCAAATAACATCAAAATGGCGACCTGATTGACCACGGTGAGTCATAATTCCTAGCTCCTAGGCAAACTTAACGAATGAAGAATGTGACGAGATGTTCGCAGGACTTGGTCGCGAAGGGAGGTGAAATGAACCCAAGGAAAGGAAGAGCCGATCCCAAATTATAAAACTGAAATATCTATAAAAATCTGAACAAATTCCGTTCATTTAATTTGTTTAATTAGAAATAATTCACGAATCGCCGTACGAACCGCGAGGGCCGGGAGTACATCAGTACTTCGGTTCATACTGGCTCTATAAAGTTTGGTTTGCCTTTCCTTCTTTTTATACCATCTACAATTGCACTTTTCCCCTAGAATACATGACATATCTAAATCCATGGTTAGATACATCAGTGGGTGTTGGCCATGCCATATTATTCGGAAAATTACGATCATCTCAGGTGATTTCCCTGTTTGCTGATTCTCATCTCCTCATTTTATGAATTATAATGTATACATGAATACATTATCTGCATCTAAAGTAAAAAAGCCATTGTTGAACACACGACACCAAACAAACACTATAATTGCATTAATAATGCATGACAATTGCGACGAATCTGCCACATCGTGGCAGAGATGTTCTTAGCAGCAAGGAAGATCTGTCAAAATGTATGGTTAGTGGAGCAGAAATGCTGCCATAAAGAACAAGAACAGAAAGAATGCAAACCTTCTCATGATTGTGGTTGTAGTGAGGGAAGAATTTTGCACATTCACTATAATTGGCCCAGGTCTTGTTATTGGTGGTGGCCAGCTCCCATGTCCCATTGTTGTCACAGCGACGGTATGCTAGTCCTGGGAATTGAACAGAACTGTCTCAACGATCATAGCGTCCTTTACATCCTTTACACCATTGGCAAAAAGGTGCCAACAATGACAACAACGACAACAACAACAACAACAACAACAAGCAACCCTGAATACATTCAAGTCAACATTCCACACAGGCTGGTTAATAAGAGCAAAGGGTCATGGAGGAGACATGTCAGCCCTACCTTGGTGGTTGAAGTCATGGATGTACTCTGGACACGCGGTGGAAACAAGCTCTCCTGGAGCCCCCTCAGGCCAGCAAACAATACCATCCCACTCTGGTGAGCAGAAGCCATCTGCAGACACAAGAGCACGGCTGACATTTAAAACCATGTACTTGGGAGCATGTACTGGGGAGTGTGGAGCAAGGTCTCAATTCAAGCATTACATGGCCTCCAGGGGGGGTCATTTGATTTTTTTGTTTTGTTTTCCAAGGGTCCTTTCATCCCTGTAAGAAAAAAAACAACGGGGTAGATGAGTAACTTTAAAAAAATTTAAAAAAAAGGGAGAAAGTTAGCTCTACAAAAGCAACCTTGTAATTTGCGTCGCAGCTGACAGACACAAAATCGTGCCGATGAAAACGGAAAGGTCTGCGAACTGGATCGACGGCACTCACGTGGTCGTTCAAACTACAGCCTGCACTTTCGCACCATATCATTAGGGGCGTGGCCAAATACAAACGGAACCCACAGCACAAGGCCGCCTGGGTGCCAAAAACTATTTGTCAAATTTAACTCCAAGTGTTAGTTAAGCGCTCTGTTCACTATAGCTGCAGAGGGATCATATACCAACCGAAAATATGCAACTGACTAACTGTTGAATTTTTACTCTGTGAGCGAGAGGAATAGGAAAAGCTGGATGAAGGAAATTGGAGCAATGTTTTTTTTTTAAAACATTGCTGCAATGTTTTCAGCTGTACGGGCCGAGACATTGTACTATTGTAGTGAATTGGTTTCAATATGGATCTCATTTTAAAGATTCCATGTAAAGATTTGGAAAACCACTTTGAACAGGGACTATTGTCACGAAAGACCCAAGCGAAAACAAAGGCGCTACTTCTCAAACAGACTCTCGTGTGAGTGTCTTGAATGCATCACATTTTCTTCTCGCGTACGAGGAACTATTAAATACACGCTACATTTCAGTTATGAATCGCTTTCTTTTCTTTTTTTTCTATTTCTTTACTTTCCTTTCCAAACCTCCGGTGATACATTTGTCACATTTCAAAATAAACGGTGACAAAATCGTCATACCCTGCCACACTAATAATTATGGTTGGAGTTATATGTCACGGGGCATCCAAGGACACCCCGTCACCCGAGCAGAACACCCATTGATCTCCAGTAAGCTATGAACCTTGAGTCTTCTGATAGTAGAGGGGCTGAGGCCCACACATTTCTGGCAGAAGCCATTCTTTGGTTTGGCATTTATTTTCTCTTCTATTGAAAACATGTACCCCCCTCTTCTGACCACTAATAAGCAGCTAAACCTATGCCCTCTATGCTGTAGATCCATTATTTTCCCTATTCCTGTAATCAAAGTTACAAAGAAACCTTCTGGAGCGATGACGAAATGCCTTTTTTTATATGCCTTCAAGATGGCCTGTCACTCGGAGCACATAATTAAAGAGTAGAGGCATGGGGTTGAGTAATTCGTAAAGAGAGCCCTAGTGGGGGAGAATAACAGTGTCTAGTTCTGGAAAGCACGCTGACCACAGGTCCCGGGTTAGGGTTAGGGTTAGGGGTAGGGCCATGCAATCTTCTGCCATAGGTTTTTTTTTATGACCACGGGACCACCTACTAGCAGGCCTAAATTTAACAATGCATACACACGTATATGATTTCCAGTAAATTCCATGGCTATGATTTAAATACTACTTGTGACTGTTGGGGACTTGACTTATTACCGACGTACGTGACGTTTTAAAACCTTTTTCTTTTTTTCTTTTATACATGGTTTTCTTTTCCCCCTCTGCTTGACTAATTCTGTCCTGCAGATGTCAAGTTGCCATACAAAACCCTGGGTCCTAATACACAGTACATAGGCTCATAATGACCATGGCTCAAATGTTTTTCTACAGCACCGCCGCAAAGCCTGAACGCCGGGCTATTTTCACACTGCAAGGTCTGGGGGCCTCGAACCCACATCCCTCCACTGTCCTCTCCAGGGGGAAAAACCTCAGTGTTTCCCCCTCAATGAAGACCTTGTCCTGGCCCTGTTAACGTAGGCCCTGCGTGTATTTAAAGCGCAGATGAGAAATAAAAGCAAATAAGACGTAGCGTTCGCTGTGCGCGGTATTCAATGTAATTAAACCAGCGGTTTGCGAGCGTTGAATGTGGCGAGCGGTAATGCCCCCCCCCATTTTTTTTTTGAGTATCTAGAATAGCAATATCAACCCCCCTTTCTTTTCAAAAGGTAATGTTATACTGCACCGTACCGACCATTTTGAATCGTTGGCATGTTTAATAATAGTATAGTGAACCACCAGTCTACAGTGGTTGAGAAAAATCACGAGGGGTGGCCAGACAAGACAAGCGGAGGACAAATATAGAGTGAAAAGGTCATAAAAAATGCATAACCCTTACTACTCTCCAAGTTTGACTCAGCAGCACAGACTCCTGGTTTACCCACAATAGGAGACTAAAATTAAACCATTTCCAAATAAAACATAACCTATTTTAGGCCAAAGCAAACAAAACAGTACAAAAATACAAATCTATCCAAGTGCTACTGAAGAGAAACCTTTGTCTTTTTACATTGTTTTAACATCAACACTTTGTATGAACATTCTTATAGAAACATATAAACGTATTATCTGATCTTACCATCACATTCCACTACATACCACACCCATACATAACATGAACATTTTACATACAACTCTTTACATACATTTGACATACAACTCATCTTTTTATATGAATCAATAAATCAATGAGTCATTACGTGACTGCAACATTTAACAGCAACATTTTAAATTCTAGACATTCTCCATTCTCAGCTCTTCAAATATGATTATGGCAGGTTGCATCTTTCCTTTCCTTGGGTGTATTTGTTTAACTAAATAGGGTATATTTTTTAAATTAATAATCAGTTATTTCTTTTATCTATGAAGCAGATTAGTCATCCACAGTTTGATTGGTTGGTTGATCGGCTGAGTGATTGATTGGTTGATTGGCGTTTATAGGTTGAGACAGTAGCTTGCAGGGTGCGTGCCACTGGTCTGCATGTGTCGGTGCAGGTTTACATTAAAGGAATAATACAGCCTAAAACACTTTGACATCGTTATAAAACATCTGCTGATGTACAACGCACCCCAGGTCCTATTTTTACTGTTTTGTGTAGTATTTCATCTTGCCTGGGCAAAACTCGATTTGGTCTGTTCTGGCAGAGGAGAGCCCAGATATGGCCGATGCATCTAGGTTTCGGCACGCGGTCCCGGACCAGTCGGGCAGCGATTTATTGGATATCCCTTTTTCTCTTAGAGCATAAACTTGCTAGCCTCAGCATTAGCTGCATACCGAAATGTTCACCAAAGTATTGGCTATAACTCTGTGAAAGGTTTCTTTTTTCGGTTTGGGACTTTTTCCCCCGAAAGCGAGGGATACATGATGGAAATCCAGGAACGAAAAACTGCCATTGAGCGTTCTAGAATACACCACTGGCTAAGCTAAATTTAGCCTCTAACATTAGCGTTGCCAGGCTAGCTCTCCCAGCTGAGTCGCCAGGTCTCTAATCCCGTGGCTGTTGTCACAAAGGGACGGTCATAATTTGATGGTCCGTGTGGCATCTTGTATCATAGCATACTGCCAAATGTCTAGCTAGCTTTCACAAGTAAAAATAAAGGCTGTTATGCATATCGTTATAATACATAGCATTTTTTTTTTAAATATACTGCGGTAATGCACACCATGACCTTCTCGTCCTGACAACAAACAAAACAAACATTAATTGGATACAAAAACGAAAAAACTGCACAAAATGAACCCTTTTAAGAAAACTGATGTTTGGTTGTTGTCGACAAAATGCCTGATTAGCGTAGCGTAGTATTTATGCACGTTCACTTCTTTAGCAGTACTGTGATCGGAAGGACGTGTGCAATCTTCCGAACGGGGTCGTGAAACCGCCACCAGATAAAGGCTAAGTCACATTAGCTCTGCAGGCGTCATCAGGTATGTGGGTCAGCTACTGTGGGCAGCTCTGCAGCACACAACCCCTTGAAACACGCCCTTTACGCAACAAGCTTGAGCAATTTTCCCCTTAACATGATTCCCCTATGGGCACATTACAGTTTCTAGTCAGTACGCCATTGGATTAAGTGTGAACATTTTTGCCAACTGCGGGGAAAAAAGAAACCTGTGTAAACCCATCTGGATTGCTGGGAAATACAAGCAATGCTGCGCAGATGCTAATCCAATGTTTAGCAATAATAAAACCAACTACAGCGTGAATTCTGAATAAATAGGGACACTGGCGCCGGTGACTTGGGAATTAAACGGGTGGATTGCGTCCAATGTATTAAAAAAAAACAAAAAAACGGCTAATGCTAACGCCTACAGCTGGGAAATGCGCTCGCAGGTACCGGGTAGCTGTGTGACGTGTCAGGCTGCATTAGACATGACGATGGTCAGAGAGGGAAACTAGTCTCTCATTTTATAAAGGTCTAATGTGTAGCGGAGTGCCCTGTGTTGTATAAGTGTCCCCGGCTGTTGGGATCAATGTGGCGTGAGAAACAGCATGCTCTTTTTTTTCCCCCCCTGTCACACGCAGACAAACCGTCTTTTGAAGGCACAATGGTTTTAGTTTTGTTGAAATGGTTTGCGTTAAACGCCACGACACATGGAAATATTGTGTGAAATAAAAACACGAGACCACATAACTACTAGTGGCAGTGAATTGCGCCGCTCGTGTTCGTACCACTCGATGTGATTTATTTGATTATTATGGTTCGTTTGCAGAGGGGGGGGTGGGCATTGTCGAGTCTCTGAATCCAATTTGATAGGACCACAACTTTCTGGAGAGAAACGATTGGTATGCATATGGAATCCAAAAATCAGTTTCTGAACAACTGAATGGTAAAATAACTGCGACCGCACACAAAAAAAAAAAATGGCTGTTGTCTATGAGTCTACAGAAAATGATGCATTTAGAGTCCCATAAGTATACACATACAGCCATAATACATATCCCCTTTCTTATGCTAACAGTTTAAAAAACCCACAATGAAGACTAAGGAAAACAAGGCCTCAACCGGTTGACCCCCTGTGTCGGTTTAATCTGGATTTTGTAACTCACTGGATGAACCTCACTAAAGATAACAATATCACGAGTAAGCAATTTGATCCAAATACCAGCCGTTAACATTCACTCTAAGCCGAGCCCAGGGATGGATTTTTCAAGGGGGGGTGGGAAATCAATGCAATGTGAACTACTTTCATGGAAGGCATGGAAGGAAATTGCACGACCTTTCCTCCATGAAAGACATTTAGTGGCCGTTAACTGGTGGCGATTATCAGGTTTCAGTCTGGTGACTGAATGGATATGTCGAGTATAATCCATAACGGCTTGCCCCCCCTGATTTGTATCAATGATTTACCTCTTATTGAACTGTGTGTTAACTAAAGAGTCATTTTGCTCTCAGCTGTCCCATTTACCACACGTAACAAACAGCTCTGCCGGTCCCAAGATGCAGGCAATGCTTCGACAAGCTGTCATTAAAACCGTTTGTGAATGTCTTTCCGGTGGGGAAAATGTCTCAAAACATCAAGACATGCAAGCAAAAAGAAATGCATCATAAGAGTCTTTACTCACCTGGAAAAATCTGCTTCGAAATGATGTTTCCCTCACATTTCCGCTTGGCTTGGAACAAGAGTCCTATCTGTTCATCCTTGGTGAGCACGTCATCTGCATACACCTGCATAGAAGAACACGGACATGGACACAGAGATGGAGGTGAATAGGTGAACAGTCGAGTGTACCGGGAGGAGAGCGCCACGGTTACCAGTGAAGTGAGGTCACATCTGTGTGACCTCATCTGCGTGACCTCTTCGAAACAACTGTTAGGAAACCACATACTGTAATTCCATTGAGAAGCCCCTGTTCACTTGACACATTGACCTTTTTTCCCCCCGTACCTATTAAAAGTGAACAATACGTTAATGCAGTGTGAAAATTGAGAGCGTCACTATTTGTGAACCCATCTGGAATCCAGCCTGAAGGTTACGACGTGACTCTCACGGACCCAAATGGGCATAAAGGGCATGGATGGACCGCTGTCCTCCACAGACAAACTTCGGCCCAGCCGGTTCACGACCCCCTTCCTTTATTCCTTACTGGCCTCACTGGCCTCTCGACTTCGCCAACAACATCAAAAGAGAAAAACAGTGTCGGTTGTCAAAGCGGTGGGTTTGAAATTGCAGGAGGAAGCTGGATGGTCGGCCGCTTGACAACAGAGGGTAGATTGGCAGCGGAGACGTCCGAGTCAATTGCTTTCAGTCTGCGAGAGGCCACCCTTCATCACCCTCAGCTAGACAGCAGGGGGCCAATCTTCCCTTCTACAAATGTGAAAGAATGGTGTAAAACAAGACATAGTAAATGCAAAGTAACCTGTATTCAAAAAAAAACTAAACTGAACGAGTGCTCTGAAGTCTCTCTTTAAAACGCTCATTTAACCCCCGCAGGTGAAAGTTAAGGTCGAACCCGCGAATGGTTTTTGCTGCCTATTTTTGTTCCTGTATTAACAAGCCATCAAGCAGAGTTGTAAAAGTTCTGCCATATTGCTATCCTTGGGAAAACAGTATCCATTCCACGTGATGTTTGTAGACCCAGCTGGTATTCTTGTGATTCTATCGGCTGCGGTCAGTGTCCATTTGCCACTAATCTGATATGACACCGTCTCAACACAGGAAAATACATTATATATATGTTTTCCTCCGACACCTTATGTTTTTCTTAGGTTTTGAATGTTGCGTTTTGGAGAGTGCAATAATAGCACAGGTGTGGTTTTCCATTGAAGGAAACATTTTGCCATCTAATAGATGACTTTGGCCAACTTGCTGTTTGCGCTGAGGTCACGTTCGGTTGCGACGCGTATGAGTGTATTGGAAATGACAACAGTCATCTTGGGTATTGAATGACATAAACACAGTGAAGAAAAGTTTAGAAGTGAAAAGCATAATAAAGCTGTGCTCGTAAATCATTTGGATTTAGTATGGGGCTCATGTTTTTTATTATGTATATTTTTACTAACATAAATCAGTACTTTAGATTAATTATATGAATAAATCACGGTACCGGGAAACTCAATACATTTTGAATTTTAAAATCACTAGAGCAGTTGCTCATACACAGAAAATGAATGCATGCTAGAGAAAACACCATCTCTGTCCTGAAAACAGACCTCTCTGAATACTAAAGAAACATTTTGATTTTTAACTTGATGTGTTCATGCGAGAACTCCAACGGTAGTTGAAGTGAACAATATGTTATTGAAATTGGATGAATTGGATGAAGCTCAAGTTGTTCATTATCATTCATATCAGTCATATCTGATATGAATAATTCGGTCAGCATACAGTATGTTTTGTCCACACATATTCATGTTCCTGTATAAAATGAATGAAGGAACGAAAGTCATGTAAAAGATGGCATTTGTTTGCTTTGACCTTGGCCACTAACGTCTCACCTACGTACACAAATGGTTTGGTCCAAAACAATTATCACAAACAAACCGTTGCCCCTTAACCATCGGGTGGCAGCCAATTCATTTGCAGGAACATAACTCTTGGCGGAAATGAATGCTTAGAAGAAACCAATTAACGCCTTATGAGTGTTCCTAATTTGAGGTTGCTAATTAAGCTAATAAGGCACTCTGTGACGCAGGCGCTAAAAAAAAAATGTTCCCCTCTCCGTTTCAAGATACGTCTGATGTCTGTGATGCTGCAAACGTTAGGCCCTACTTGCTCTCAGATTCACATTTTTATTTATTTATTTATATTTTTCTAGTCACTGTCATCTGGCCCAGATGAATCGCTTCTTATCAGTACTTTGCAGGCAGACTTGTTCTTTAACAAGTCTGCCTGGTATTCATATGTAGTCTAGTATTACTGTATGATTTAAAATAAGCTTGTACCTAAATATTAGAATGTTGCTAATTTTACAGCGTGTCCCTTTTATACAAATATACATTGTTGATGACGCAAGGATATATTTTCTTACTTCGAAATTAAACAGTAAATACCAAGCCCTCGTAGAGGTTTGTGTGCTTAAAACCACAATATCTCGATCCATCAATATTTTTTTTTCACATTCAGGCTTGAAATAAGGATGTCCATTTTGAGAGCTGAATGGAGTTACAGAATGAGGACATTTTGGGCTTTACACTGTAAACAACCACAGATGGAACAACATCGGACCACAGGGGAACAAGGATAGATACAATCTGTTTACTGTACTAACTATGCCAATATAGGATATTCATCTGAGACCTCCTGAGGAAGCTTTATATAGCTAAAGCGCACATTTGAGAAGATGCACATGGCAGATGACAGGCTGTTGTTAAAAAAAAGATGCAAGAAGTGTAAATTTCAATCTACTGTGTGTATCAGAGTCTTGTGCAAACCAAGGAGAATATTGCATATATTGCACAAATTGGACATTTTGGTCCACCAGCCATATGAAATAAACATTTTACTGTCTACTAGTGCAGACTTAGTAAGCAGAAACTAAAAACAAAGTCACTCATAACTCATGTTCAACTCGTCTACTAGTAAGGAGGACTGTATTCTCTACTAGTAGACAGTAAAATATCACTTAAAACAACATTTAAAACAACCCTGTTGAAAATGCTGATCTTACAAGAGGTGAAAAGGTAAATTGGAAACTTGGAAACACACACATTCAAAGGTCACCATAAATGGCAAATACATTAATATAATTAGCAAAACTCACAAATGCACAGGGAACTGTAAAAAGATACAAAAAGAAAAATGTGCCTTTTTTTTAATAAGGGGAATCATGGTTAATAACTGTGTCTGCTGATTATTCTTGAAATCTATTCCTTCTGCCCTGGCTCGGGGCCAAACCACCAGAGCAAACACGACTCTCACAGGGCGAAACATAGACATTCTTATTTACAGCATTTCATTTTAAATACAGTATTCTTTTTGTTGAATACTTTTGAGCGTGTGCCAGTGAGAAAATTAGAAAAATACACACCATATAAATATGTGTGTTTTCATCGCTGGTCCGTGGAATACAAACTGCAGTTGAAAAAAAAACGAAAAACCCACAGGTTTCTATTTGTCCATCGGTTAATGACTTAAACTCACTTCAAGGATATATACGAAGACCAATATTGAGCTGTGAACTGTATTTCGGCTGATGTGTTAGGGTAGCGTTAAACCACTTGGAATATAACGTA
>OMNS01052559.1:3048-17438 GCA_900303225.1 Laemonema laureysi | reverse complement strand
GGGGGGGTTTGTGACATTTGGATGTGACTGTTTTTTGGGTTTGTTTCTTCTGTTTTGTTTTTGTTTTTTAAACTTTTTAATTGTCGACGACATCATTCTGTAAAAGGTGAACAACCAGGTATCCTGTACGTCAGTCATCCTTTTTGGGGGGTTTCTTCAAAGGGATGAAAAATAAAAAATAAAAAAAGAAATAAAGAAATGAATTAAAAAAAACAAAAAGACAAAAAAACTTTTGCACAGAAGACACGAGATACACGAAAACGTATCACCACCAGTCTATACAATAATACAAGAAGCTAGAAGTATAAACAATGCCGATTTATATTGTTAGCATAGGGAGAGGATGGAGCTGTCCTTGATGGTTGGACTGTATGATAATAAGTATTGTTTCTGATGTGACTGTATGATATTAATCGGTACTGTATCTGGCTGGTCTAGATAAACAAAACAAAAGTCAACGAAAAAAGACATATATAAGTATATTAAAAAAAAAAAATCGGTGTATGTGTACTAACTATGTAAGTAAGTAAGTCATGGGTCACATGACTTTTTACAAAGCATTTGGGTGTTGGCTGCAAGTTTTTATATTAAAAACCTGGGTCATCGCGCCTCCTCTATTTAGTATGTCAACGTTTGGACCACTTCTCCCTTACCAGAGGGTATTAAAGTTTTTGTGTGGGTTAACTGTATCACGTGTTGCCTGTGGTATTTTTTTTATTGTAATTTTGACCCTGAAACAATATATCACTGTCACGTGTGGCCTGTGGGAATTACAGTCGATTCTGTGGAAGATTATTTATGAGGTTCGCCTTTTTTGTTGGAATAAGCAAACCATGTTCATGAACATGGCTGTACTAACGGCTACTGCCACCAGGTGGAGACAGTGATCTTCAACGTATGAGATTATTTTAGACTGCGTAGACCTTCTGCGTTTGAGATTTACTTGTTCCTTTCAGTAACATTTACGTGTTCCTTAAATTGTGCGTTTTTGTCCCACGTGTGATTTATAGATTAAAAATGTATAGCTAGAGTACTGGCCAAACTGGAAGTTGTAGCCCCAGATTAGCATCATCTACGTTTCATTACTTAGTCTAAATTGTTAGTTTTCCACTGTTTATTAATGTGTTTAATAACAATGACGTCAACAAGCTAGAACTAGCCTCCTACTGACCAAGTTAAAGTTGACTTCTAGTGTGCATAAAAGTATTATCTTTATAAACCACATTAGCCACAATAGCATTCAAACTATTTCAAAAGCCAAATTATCATTTATATTGTAATGGTTGCCAGTAATTATCTCAATTTAAACATTTTAGTATGTGGGCTATACATGGACAGTTGAATAACATTATGATAACATCAACAAAATGTTTTTGTCTTTAGTGTGTGTATGTGTGGCTCCCACATCGGCCTTCACAACCAACCCAGGAGTAGACTTGGTGTGTGCATGTGTGGCTGCCATGAATCTTGAAATAGCTTGAAATTGTATACTGGCCACTGCAAGCTAGTCTTCTCTGTTATTATGTTCAGTGCGTAATCTGTGTGTATCTTGCCCAGTGGGGGCCCCCTTTAATCCAAAATCCCTCCTCATTATTCCAAAACATAAGACCCACAATCCTGCGTTGGGCGAAACCACCGTTTGGAGCAGCATCAGATGAAGGCGTGTCTGAAACAATGGCTGTGTTACAAAACGTTTTCATATATCCTGTCTAATTGCTTGTTCGATATTACTGCTAGTGGAGAGTAGCAGTTAGTGGTCAAGCAGGACAAAGGGAGCAGTGTTGGAATGAGACATCCGAGCTGCCTCAGCGTCATTAAAGGCGACTTCACTGGTGACCTCCAGACTTGCTTCACGGGTGTATGTCTAATGATGATGTAGGCGAAAACTATTTTCTTGTGTGAAATCCACTGACGTACCCTCGGGTTTGAAGTCGCGTTGGCGGCCGCCTGTGTCGATTATTACGTATTGGCGCAGTGGGGCTCAACGGCGGTCAAGGAGAATCTGGAATCTTCCTAAATCTACAGATTTAAGAAGATTGCTCGGGCGAGCAGAATCACGATAGAACGACTATTGGAACGCAGCCAACAGTTTATTCCTTAAGCCTGGCATTATGCAGTGTCAGTTAGGAACTGTTTTACATAACACTGCATGTTTAAAATGGGACAGGCCTGTTACACCGCATTAACCCAAAAACGATTCAAATCATACCTGTATTCTGTAAATCATATCTACGCTAAAGCTGACACTGTATGCTTTAATCACAAAACACATTTACAAAACGTTTTAAAAAAGCTGGTTTATTGCTCATATATCATCGTCACGTTGCACAAAAAAAAAATTGTGAAATTGTAATAAAATCTAAAATGGAGTCTGGATTGGTCTGGAAACGTCCCGGTCATGATGGTTTTTATTTAAAAAAAATTTAAAAAGCCTTAAAAAACCACGCTTCGCTACGGTCCGCTTTGAGGGGGAAGGAGCTCTCCGCCCGACAACATCTATCAATTATCCCGCATTCTGCAGAATTTGTCACAAAGTCAATCCCCTTCATTTCCCAGATGCCTGCACAACACAATTTGCCGCGTGTCTCCCGTGACGCGGTGCCTCACCACCGCCGCCGCCGCCGCCGTGAGGAGTGCCCACAGAGAGCATCGACAACACAGGTTGGTGGATGTCAAACTGAGTTACATCACACACACACACACACAGCACCAGAGCACCACCCCTCCCCCCGTAGCGCTAATGGGACAAACAACAACACATCCAATACAAGCGTTGTTCTAGTCATTACCTGAGATGTCACAGTGTGTGTGTGTGTGTGTGTGGGAGAGAGAGAGAACGTTTCAATCCCCAGAACTGTCATCCGAGTTCTCCTCAGCCGGTTCTTTCCAGTCTTTCCTCCCCCTCCCCCCCCTGCTCCTCCTCCTCTTCTTGTGTCCTTCGGGCCCAGAGTCTGTGTCTTTGTGCGAGTCCTGTTTCCTCTTCTTTCCACAGCGCATGCGTCTCTCCCTGTCCAGCTCCTCGCCGCTCCCCTCCTCGCCGCTCTCCTCCGTGTCCCTCCTCCCCCTCCTGCTCCTCCTCTTGCCTTTATGCTGCTTACTTTTCCTCCTGTCTTTGCTTCTGGTGGACTGACCCTCGCTGCTGCTGCTGCTGCTGCTGCTGCTGCTGCTGCAGCCCGAGGCGTCCGGCTTCTTCTGCTTTCCCTCTTCTTCCTTCTTTTTCTTCTTCTTCTTCTTTCTTTTCTCCTTCGACTTCTTTGAGCGTTTGGAGTCGGACAATTCTCTCTTGGTCTTTTTCCTCTTGCGGTGTCCCCCGTCCCTAGTGTCGCCGTCGTCCTCGCTGGAACCACACGATATATAGAGTCAACGCACGCATAGACACGCGAGGAGATGTGTGGGACGAGAGGAAGATGGTCACGGTGTTAAAATGCTTACCTGTCACTTGAGAATTCCTCAGGATAGAGTTCCTTGAAACCGCTATGTCCCCACCTGTGGTTTAAAAATAATTAAAATCATCTTTTTAACCCTATCTACCCACCACACTTTTGTAATGACTCGAGACCAAATATGACTTCTATTAAGTCCTTTAGCAGACAACTGTATCCAAAGTGATTTCAGATTGATGTCATTAAGGAGCAGGTGTTAGGGGTTAGGCATCTTGCTCAAGGACGCCTACAGGTAGGTTGTGGACATTCAAGCTCGAACTCAGTCACTTTTGGCTGGGAGTCAAACATCGTAGCCACAACACTATCCTGCCCCCCCAGATCTGTTTCCGTGTTTGGATGTGTAGGCCTACCTGTCGGGATCATTGGCCTCAAATTCATACAGTTTACGTGACCAGTACCGCGCCTCTTTGTCGTCATGGTCAGATGTACGAGTCTTGGAACAATCAGACACTCGGTCACAGTGCATATTCCCCCTTCAGAAACAAAAACACTTTACTGTGAGCAATATTAAAATGGTAATTAAAAAATGTGAAGTGAAGAAGGAGGTACATTTGCACACATACAAGGAGCCATTAATGTTCAGACCTTGTTGTTTCCCTTGTCGACACTTCTGGTTGCTGGGACATCTGTTTCTCGCAGCCTCTCATTTTCCACATCTCCTTCTCCTCCTGGATCTGTCACACAAACATAAAGCAATTAACGACTGCTCCACAAACACTGATTAAAAATAATTACACACTCACTGGACTAGCGTCGCTTTCTCACAAACACACGTTTACCTTGTTATGAGCATCTGTGTGGCGGAGCACATTTCTCAGCAGGAATTTTCCCCACTTCGCCATGGTGCTCCCCTGTACAGTTGGGTACGAAACACGAAAATGAATGGATAATTAATTGGGGTATGTTGATTTTCCATCAGACAGGAACTTAACGGGTAGGTAGGTATGTTATTCGCACCGCCAAGCGCGAATATGTCACAGCCAAGTCATCTGTTAAAAATAATGAGCTGTCTCATTATAACGGCGTTATAACGTCAGACTGTTAAGTTATTTCGAAACCTGGATACTGGTTCAACTGACTGGACATCGCTGGATATAGATGGAGGCATTTACATGGTTCTCTAACTTAGCTGCAAACAAAGGAATCGTTACAGCGCAGGAATGAAAACAACGAATGGTAGACCACATGTTTGCTTTTTGTCAAAGTGTACCGCTGACAAATGATCTTACCGGGAATATAGTTACTGTACCGAGAGGATCCTGCCAGTGAAAAAGAGCCGTATTCAGGAACGGCAACAATTCACAACAACACACGATGTTGGCTCCACTTCCGCTTCCCATACGTCATAACATTGGCAGACTCTCATTGGCAGACTCTCGCCGTCAATCATTGGAAATACTCCGACAACGAGTTTGAATCGAAGTGCAGACTTCATCGTCCTCATTTCATATTCATTTGTATTTTATTGTGTTATCCTCAGTTTTCAGCCACATATGAGAGACATATCGACTTGACAAAATTGGTTTGTGTAAACATATCAGTTTCACATTCCCACTAGTTTTTTTAGTGAGGGATACAGGAACAAGAACATTTAAACATGTCTGTTTTTTTGCGAGCACTGGATATATTGACATTCCCTCAGTGTATTAACTTATGTGAAATGCCGAATACGCAAACCGCCTCATGTATATATAACACTAAATGTACCATTTAGTAACTGTTGATGGTCCTTCCTCCTGGCTGCCCCTGGGGGGAGGACAGCGAGGATGGGATAAATGCAGAGGCCATATTTCTCCAGTCACCCTACCTGCATGCGTGTGTGTGTGTGCGCGCGTACGTGTTCAGCGGTCGCCACTCCCTGCATGCGTGTGTGTGTGTGTGTGTGTATGTGTGTATGTGTGTGTGTTCAGTGCATGTGTGCACCTGTGAGACAAATAAATGATTCTTAAAATAGATGATAGTGATATTATGCAGTTGATTTCGTCATGCTTGGTTTTTCATGCATGTTGTGCTATTATTTCCCAGTGGTCTAGTGTTCAGTACAACACTCAAGAAAATTGTAAAAGGCATCACTCTTGTGCATTGTTGCCAATTCCAATACAACATAATTAAAGGTCAATATTTGATGTCAGAAAACACATCGCATTTAGCCTTACTAAACTGTTGAGTATGCAAGGTTCACACAAAGGTTCTTATTTGTTTTCTGTCTGTTTCTTCAGTGACCTCGGTTTTGATCATGCAGCCTTCAAGAGCAACGAAGGAGGCAGGCTCTAAAGTTCCTTAGCAACAGGATCTGCCTCCACGGTTGCCGTAGCACCGCAGTGTAGTTTTTAGTTCTGTCCCCTTGATGTCACCCAAGATTACCTTACACCTTTCATGAGTGTCAATCATTTCAGCTATGCTAATTAACTCCTTGTGCTCACCTGTTTCTTTGTGTATTTCGTTCCCTTGGTGCCTGAGTTCTTTGTTTTTAGTGTCCCACGTGCTTTCCCTGTGTAATCATTTGCTCCTTGACTCTGTTTGCGATTGATTTGCCAAAACCTTTGTGTGTTGGTGTTTTGATTTTCACCCAGTGAGTGATTGCTTGGGGTATTCAATGCCTTCCTTCTGTGGAATCTCTGCCCCTGGGAACTTACCTTGGCCTTGTAATAATGTTGCTGTTAAACTGGCGGACTGGTTTTTGTAAACTGCGTTGTGCAGGGTTGAGTCACCCCATAGAAAGTACCTGCTGCACCTTGAAGCTGGACAGATGGTTTGGTGTTTGTTAATGAGTTGTGGGAGAACGGTTTCCTAGCAGCCAAGCAGGAGGTTCCGGATGGTTGGCGGTGCAGATTATTTCTTTTCATTTCCCCAGATCCAGCCAGCCTTCAATACGTGGTCCTTCCTTGTCTATATAGTCAGGGACTGCAGCTCTGATCAAATGGGGAATGGAGATTTCTAGAAGATTACCGCATCGCCCACATATACATCCGAGTCACGTCATAAAGGTCCCTGAGTCCAATGTTCTGTTCTCCCCTAACTCCCTGTACCCTAGAGAGGCCACCCCTGGGCCTATCTCCGAACTTGCATTCATCTGCACCTCGACAGATAAGCTATTACTAGTCTATCGCATACATTTATTCTACCAGGAACAGCATGTGTTGGACGAATCTATGGGCATACGTTCAGAGGCTTTAGCAAAGTCCATCTAAAGCCACTGTGTCTTCATCTTTGTGGCTCTCGGGCTCTCCCATCTTTTGTTATTTGTTTGTGTTTATTTTACATCCATGATGGGTGTAAAATGCCCAACAAATCTTCACTCACATTTTATTTTTCTTCTCGCTATTTGCATTTGCTTGAGCCCACTAGACGCTGACCAGCTTTCATCTGAGAAGGATCCACTTTGCCCTAGTGTCCGTTCGCTGTGTTTAATAAGGATAGATCCTAGTCCCATAAAGGAAACATTATTCTCATTGGACTAGCAGTACAAAAAAAGTGTTTCATTTCCTTGCTTCCTTGGCTCCTGTTCCCCTCATCTTTACCCTGATTCCTTAACTGCTACACCTCCAGCCCCCCAGGACTCTGATACAGGTTGTGGAACACAGGATTTGAATGAATAAAACAGGAGGTGGGAATCATTGGCCATGCGGCTGAGCTACCCTTAGCCCTTCGGTTCACTAACCCTAGCCCTCGATCACACCCTACACACCTAGGCTGTAACCCTCCTAGACCTTCGCAGTCTCTTCAAATGCTGTGCAGAATAATTGAGGTACCCCCACAGCCCCGTCAGTGTATGGCTCAAGTACCAACTTACGAGAAACGTGTACAGAGATGGTAGCTGTGATGCTGTGATAAGTCAAAGACAAACCTAACTTCCTAGGGTACACACTTCCTAGAGTCACTGAATTAGGTCGTCACACAAAACGATTTGAATCCCTATATTATGTGAGTGTAGGCCTACATTAATCAAAACATACGCAAAATCATTACTATTTGTTTCAAATGTTTTTATTGGTTGAAAACATCCCATTGTGTTCCTTTTTTATAAAGAAGTACAATTCATTTAACAGTCTAATATATTTGTTTGGGATATTATCACGTTGTACATTTATCTTCTGAATCTGATATCATGACCAATTAATGTTTACCTATTCTATTCTACATTGCAGAATAGCTTATTTATATGCCTACACAGTGTAAGATCCCATTCGCTGTACAGTCTATTATTAATAGCCTATTGGACGGGCTTTCCAGCTAAAACTAGGTGGGGTGGCGGGGTGGCAGTGGCTCAGGGGGTAGAGCGGCTTGTTCGGTAACCGGAAGGTTGCTGGTTCGATCCGCGGCTCCTCCACCTAGCCAAGTGTCAAGGTGTCCCTGAGCAAGACTCCTAACCTGCTCCCGAAGAGCCTTGCATGGTTGACACCGCCGTAGGTGTATGAATGTGTGTATGAATGGGTGAATGTGAGGCATGAATTGTACAGCGCTTTGGATAAAAGCGCTATATAAGCAGTCCATTTACCATTTAACTATGTGCCGTATAGACACAGTTAGGTTGGGGCACAAATTAAACTTGTTTCTTTTTGAGAATATAGCCAGTGTTCTCTGATTCAATATATTCTAGACAACAAGAGTAACAATGATTGTCTTAAGTCCAACAACACAGAGTAGCCTACTCACTCACTATACCAGGGCTATTCAACTACTTTCTTATGAGGGCCAGATTATTGAAATCTGATTATTGAAATTGAAATTTGTTTGTTTTCAAACAAACAAAAAGTGACCTGTATGACAAGGCACTAACAGCTGATTGTGGACTTCAAGGTCTATAACCAGGTCATATGGTTATGGCAGACAAGGGCTACACAATTCGGGACATTTTGCCACGTCTGTAGTTTTGCAGAAAGCTTTTATTTAAAACACAAACAAAAAAACCCAACTTCTTTATATCCAGAAACATTTATTTGTCAAAAACAGGTTATTGTGTGAAGTGCCAAAACTTAATTTATTTTTATGAGTTATGAGTTTATTTTGGTGTCGGGGAACCAGTCACGTCATCTTCACTTACTCTCTGCTGCCAGTCTTGGTTGTGGCTGACCAAGGACACTTCACCTCAATAATGCAATCACCAGATACTGACAGGAACACTCCCCTCTCCTGGATAACGACACCAGGCACTCTGTGAATTGCTGCGTTGCCCTTGGCTCATGGAGGATTCCCCAATCACATGCCTTGGGGGGGGGTCCCGCTTTTAGGAAAACTTTGGGATTTGGGGCAACAATTTTTGAAATTGGTCCAGTATTGAGCGAGGGTGCACCCATGAAACTTCTGCATTGTAACCCTTTGGGGCACTTCTGCCCATCTATGTACATCCTCTAAAAGTTATTTTATATATTATATATTTATCTATTTTTTTTGCCACTGACAGGCTCAGATTGGGAATAATGTCAACTAGCCTAACTTCAATATGTCAACTAGCTAAGACCTCAGCCAGCGCATCATCTTTCGATGTCAACTAGGTAGCTAGCTTACTGCTAACCTCGTTCAACCTCATAAATCCTCATTGTCATAGATGCCTGGACGCTACCCTTGATTATTGGGGAGAACAGCTGCGCTAATCACTGTTAGTTGAAAGAATGTAGACCCTTTTTAACCCTCAGTGGTGCCTCACTAAAAAAGGAAGTGACCGTGAGACAGTTCAGTGTCCGGGATTTGGGTTTTGGGATGTGAAGGAGCGTTTGGTTGCAGATAGGCCTGCACTATCCGTTGGGTCGTCACTATAGCCCAAATACTTGTGCGCTTGCATATTGGGCAACAGCAACATAAAGTCTACTAGTCTAATTCCTAAGATCTGCTGATTCACTTTGTAAATATTGTGGCTGCTGGTATGACTTTTTCATACCCATACTTTCTGTGACATCCCCCTGCTCGTGGAATTCATTGCATACTTTCTTTTCTTTGTAAATGATATATCATTAAACCATCTCACATGTTCTGACTTGTGTGGTGCAGTGTCACACATTATTCAAACCGTTGGTTTCAGTCAAAAATAAACCACCACACCCGTCCTCCTCACCGGCAGCCATTTTCTGACGACTGTCAGGATCTGCGCATTTAAATCTACTCTGGCTACAATAATACACAGATTTAATGCAAAAGCAGACCTAGCTCCTCTACCACCTCCTCTTTTTTGTGAAATGGGAGACCACTGGAGAGAGGAAGGAGTGGAGGAGAGGGAGGGGGAGGGTAAACACACTCTCAGACGTAGCAATGTCTGCCTTTTTCTGCACTCTCTGAACGAAGCCGCTGCAGCCGAGCGGAAGATAGAAGGAGGCTATGGGGGAATAAAAGAGAAAGGGGACTGGGGGAAAGAGAGATGTGCGAGCGCTGTCTCGTTTGTTGTTAGCCGGGAACAATAACATTGTGTTGGTGAATGGGGGCTTGTGAGCTCACTTGGCCACAAGGCGGGTGCTGCAATGAGAAACCAGGCAGACTACGACTGGTGCTGCTGAGCGCAAATCCTCCCCGTTTGCGACCACAAACTGGGATTGTGTCTTGAAATGAGTCGTGGCAGAGACCAGTTCCCGTAGAATTGGGATTTGGATTGAGTTTTTTTCCCCAGGCATACGCGGTAGGAGAGAATTTGAACACTGTTACTTCTGTGGGAACACAGTGTGCGACGTGTTGACGACTCGCCTGGTTGTTGCAGTTTTCATTGCTGATTCCTTTCTCTTCTGCCTTCGGCTCTGTTTGGGTTATGGTCCTGTCCGTGGAGCAGGACATCACCCAGATACAGGGCACAGGCTAAATGGGAGGTTAGACGTACAAACATGGGAGCCAAACAGATGAAATGGTAAGAACTGGTTCCAACCAGTGTGTTAATATCGTTATAGGAATAATATTGTCTCAGGTTAAACTAAGACAATTGAAATGCACGTCCATCATTATTAATTAAATTATATAATTAAAATATAATAACAGACGATCTGTACTGTGGGCCGTTATACCGATATGATACGGATGTATATTGATTAACCTGTCAAATCATTGTCAGACGTCTAGCTGTCAGGGCTTGTTTAACAATTATACTGTTAACTAATCATTTAATTTGGTGTTAAACCATGATGCTGCAGGTTCTTTAGCAAACGTGACGCGTCTGATGGGTGTGTCTGGGTACCAGTTGTAAATGAGTGTGTGGGTCATCATGAGCATAGGCAGTTATTGCCATAGCAACGACAGTGGAGTAGGGAAGGAGCGATTTCCACCCCTCTTACATCTCATAGATATGCAACATCTTTGCTGTAGAATAGACCCCCCCCCCCAAAAAAACAAACAAACAAACAACGCATTTAAATATAGCAATAGCCCTGTATAGTATGTAATGGTTTATTATTTTCTTGTAAAATAAATTCATAAAAAATGTGTTGGATTTCTTTGGTGTCAAGCTCATGAAGCCACCAATGTTTAATTAATTTGTAACTAAGAAACTAATACAGCAGTGTGCGTGCTATACAGCGTGTTACTAACTGCGTGAAATCTGCTAAAAAAGACATTAATCTGCCGAAATGAAGCTCATCTCTTGTAAATCCTGGTGCTAAATCTCTGGCTTATCTCCTATGGGCCGCGTCTCTGTGCTGCCACTGGTGGCTGCACACAGCAGGAAGCATGTCAAAGTTATTCAATGAAGTTTACTAACAAACAATACAGTGGTGACAGATTTCAATCTCGGTAACGGAATACCAGCGCTAGATTAGTCACTAGCTCCCCACATTCCTTTTAGAGTCAGAGTAATCACAGGAGAATCAACCATGCTTTTATTTATTTATTTTCCAGGACTTGCGGGAATTAGTGTTTTCCGGGAGGGAGAGTTAGCGTGTGACCCACTGAGATTTAGTCCTTCGCCTTCTGAAGCCATTTTGTTGTTGTTTTAATTCCCAACCCATTCAGCATATTTGCAGAACTGAGGCACAAATGTCAGCTCACATGTAGTAGAAATGTCGCAATGTTCCTCTGAAATTTCACTGGGGTTGTTTTTGGTGTGTGTGTGTGTGTGTGTGTGTGTGTGTGGATGCCTGTGGGGTATGGTTCCCATTCCCTGCTTGGCATGAAACATAGGTCTGACCACCCCCTCCCTTCTTGACAGTATGCAGGAATGCTTTCCCACAGACACTCACAAGCTAGACGCGTAAAGAGGAGCAGAGCTTCTGCCATAAGAGAGCCTTGTGTGTTCCTAGAAGTCGTAGGTCACAAATGGTCATGACAGGAGACCAGCAGGGCCTCGGGCTGCTGGGAGAATGTGCTGTTTGAGCAGAGGTCACGACATGAACACACTCTCGCTCAGCATAAGCTGAGCTGAGAGGAAACCAGATATTATGAAACTAGTTTGAAAAAAAAAAAATGGCCTAGGGAGAAATATGCAAGTAATTTCCTGACAGAACCCAGCTTTTCGATTGTATTTCCAAAATTGTAGTCATTTCATAATGACATTGCTTACATACGGCATGCATGGATTAATTACTTGACTGCTTGTTTGGTTTAAATTGAAATACATTGAATATGAATTGTTAAATATCAGTTCCACATGGAGTTCATACTATTATATTTATTGAGCAAACCAAAAGCTCCAGTTGTCAAACGTGGAATTCCTGTATAGTTACTTGTTCAAGGCTTGTTACTGCAAAGTTAGTTTTCAACTCTTTTCAACTTTAAAGCTACAGTTTCTACTTTGTCAAGCTGCAATTTTGAAATGATTCGACTCTTGCTCGTGTAAAGTTACACTCTGAATCATTTCCGGTTGCAGCTCTTGTCCCTGTATATTTATTATTTACAATCTCAAACTTGCCAACTTGTTTTCAGCACAGTCAGTCTTGTTCCTTGTCTTCTCTCCATCTCTGGGTCCCAGTCTTAGCTCCGCCAGCCCGGCACACACCCCTAAAGAAGAGTATGTGGAGGCCCAGTTCGCCTCCGCTGACAGCCCACCAGAAGAATGTGTCAAGCCTCAATCCACCGAGCCTGGGGAGCCCAGGGATGACAAATCAGAGCTGACGGAGAAGAAATGCGATGGAGGTTGGTGGCACATCTGCTGCTGGATGCGATGAAGCGATCACACCGCACAAAAAAATATCAACGGTTGTGTAACTCTTCGTCTCATTCTGAAACCTCTGAATCTCCCCCTCTGTGTTTGGTGGAACGCAGGAGAGGCGGTGGGTCTCTGTGGACTGTGTCCCATCCTGGGACAGGAGGGGCCTGAGGAGGACAGGTCCTGGGAGGAGCAGCTTGACACTCACCAGGAGCAGCTGGAGAAGGAGATGCAGGAGGCCAGGAGGATGGTGTTCCGCCTGCAGGTAACTCCCCCAAAAGACGTTCACAAGGGCGGGCGTTTTGCGCGTCCTCACGAAACTTAAGTCTGTTGTAATATCTCTCATTTAGATTATTTTTATATTTGCAATAATCACGCTGATTACACAGATGGCAGCAGCTCGAGCAAATCAATGTCCAAACTGAAGCTTATATAATAGTTAACTCGAGGGAAATGTTGCAACTGTGCAGAACCAGCTTAAACCAGCATCTGCCGAGATTTTACACAATTACACTTTTCAAAAAACATTTTATACGCATGTATGTGTAGAACGGTCTCACAGTTTGAGTTTTTACAGTATTTAAAATGCGTGTATATTCTGTGTGTGTGTGTGTGTGTGTGTGCGTGTGTGTGCGTGCGTGTGTGTGCGTGCGTGTGTGTCTAGGCATTGCTGCTGCACGGTTCTCTCCCTGAAGAGGACCAGAGTGGATGCTTGAGTTTCGGGGACAGTCGAGCGAACGCCGAACAGCAGCTGGTACAGTTTTCCGACTTCCTGCTTTAAAAAAAAAACAACAACAATAAAACTACTCCACTTTGTGCTCTGTAATTATCGCCGGTACTCTTATGGTGCGTTTAAGTCTCGGTTCAGTTGAGCAGAAGCTCCGGTTGATAACAAATTACCTCCAACAGCAGCCAGTCTGGTGTCTACTGTCTTTTTTCGCTTGAAAAGAGAGACCATTTCTTTTCTCCTTTTCTTTCTTCTTCTTCTTCTTCTTCTTCTTCTTCTTCACTAATCATACTGCCCCTCCCCCCCTTCTCTCGTCTTTGAAGGTTGTAATCCGCAGTCGTCTGGACCAAAGCACAGAAGAGACTCTTGATCTGAAGGTACCGTCAGTGAATATAATGAGGTGCCGTGTGTAGAAAAGCCCCTGGAATAAGCAATAAGTGTCTCTGCAGTGCTGATGACGAAATCCCTGCCCTGTGTCTTGTTGTATTTCCTCTTCTTCCCATTCTTCTCCTTCTCCTCCTCCTTCTCCTTCTCCTCCTTCTTCTCCTTCTCCTCCTTCTCCTTCTTCTCCTCCTTCTCCTTCTCCTCCTCCTCCTCCTGTGGTACTTAGAGGGAGCTCCTGAGACACAAGCAAGAGGCCCGCCACATACAGGCCATCAAGGTAAACACTGTAATTCGTGCTGTAATTCGAGGGCCAGAGTGTGAGACACCCCTGTTGTAATTGTAAACCCACCCCAGCCAAAACCCGCCCAGTCGCTTGTTATGAAAACTTTCCACAATGGTAGAGGGTGAACAGAATGTACACTGATTGGCAGAATGATGGCTCAGTGTACTACCCTTCTGATGCTGTATGCTTTATCTGACAGCCAGTGTTTGATTGTGTATGTGGTTGCTGTACGTTGTGTTCTGTACACTTCTGTACGCAGCTGTTCTGTGTGTGTGTGTGCTAGACAGGTGTGCTGCCTCTGTATGCAGCTCCTCTCTGGAGTATTCTTTCATCTCCAGCTCTCTCTCTCTCTCTGCATCTCTCTCTCTCTCTCTCTCATTAGGATGCTCTGCAGCAGCGCATGGCGGTGCAAGAGGACGCGGTGCTCCACTTGAAGCAGGAGCTGCTGAGATGTAACATGACGAGGGAGGAGCTGGAAGGGGAAAATGTGAGTCGAAA
>OMNS01052395.1:3259-13937 GCA_900303225.1 Laemonema laureysi | reverse complement strand
GGCAGGTGATTCAACACAGCAAGATGGGCCAGGCAGAGCTGGAGCTCTTTCCCCGGTACCTACTCTTCCTGCGCCAGCAACCAGCCACGCGGTCTCCCCAGTCCAACATCTGGGTCAATATGGGTATGACCAGCCTGCGAATGTACCCTCAGCATTTAGGCCAACCGCTTCCACGAGGTAACGTAAGCAGCAGCAAGACAAGACCAAAGCCCCTTCCTGGCCACCAAACTATTATTATTGACACACCCCCTCCCTCCTCGCCTTTCTAATTCCCGAGTGGACTAATTGACCAGCGGGTTGATGCTTTGGACTCGCAAATGGAATCAAAACAACGGGCTACAGATTGCCTTTCAAATTGGTCGCGTCTGCACTCTTCTGACCTCGAAGAACTTGCTCTCCAAGAGTTGTTTTTACACACACAGGCATGATTGAGAACAGATTCCAAACCTCGTCTCCAATCATAATATTTGGTTAAGTGTATCCAATGCAATGGAACTTTTCTAGGAAACAAGCGAGGTTTTTTTACGAGCATGAAACATCAGGTAGAAATGTCCCCTCTATTTTTAGATCTACCGACTGTTGTTTAATCTAATTAAAGATGTATTCCTGTTCTCACCTGGAAAACAGCCAGCAAATTCAGCTTTCCCAGCTGTGACACTATCATTATTAAGACGCATACAATCGTCCTAATGTAGCCCATGCTAAATTGAGGTATTTAATCCAATCCGTTCCCCAGTACCAGTTTTATCACTGTGGAAAGCTTTTTGCCAACGGCTATCATTCATTCTGTAATAAACTAATTGAAACGGGGAATTGATGCCCAGCTCTCGCATACGGTACATTATCCCCTCACGTTCATGTATTTTCTCTCTAACTGATACCATTGACCGATCAAGAGCAGATGATGACGCAGCATAAAGCAGTGTAGCGCTTAGGTAATTCGATTGGGGACGTGTAGCCAGGGCTCCATGTGACATCAGCACCAGGCATTAAGAGTGCTCAGCTAAATCAAGTCAGGCTCCTAGCTTTCTGGCCCGAGCACCAAAGCCCCAGACGCATTTTAGTTTTCAGTTATTTTTCGATGAACATGTGCTGACTGAGCAGTGGCACCTCTTGTGTGTCTCTGTGAAGGAGAGGGTATTTGATAATTAGCAATGCATCAAAATGGATGACATTATACCATCCGCAGTCCCTATTTACTAGAAAAATGCTGAAGAGGCACTACTGTCTGAACTGTTGAAGAGTAAGCCTTCGATGATAGAAAAAGAAAATAATTTAATTTGAAATCAGTCAACTAAGTCTAGATTAATTTCTAACTTTGTCTAACTTGGTTGGGAGTGATTGGCTGTGTATAGTATTCACTCTGACTGAGTTCACTAAATGCACTAATGGATTCACTGATCAAAATCTGTTGATTTCACAAAATGGCCGTCTCTTGCTGCTTGCTTGTCACTAATCCTCAATCATGGAACACTTTTTCCCCCCTCTCTATTAATGTATGCAGTGGACTGATGGCAATGATTTGTTGCTTCTGAGCATGTACATTCAAGATGATGAGTATGCTGAACAAAGTAGCCATATTATGTACTCATGCACACAACACAGGTGAAATAATGGGTAACTGGAAAACAACACTATCATAATGGCATCATTTTTCCTGTACTCTTCCTGTGGGATGATCCATCAAGTGATATTTCTGTTCCAACATGCACACGACACATCAGTAAATATAAAAACATCCCTCTACTTCAACCTGCACTATGTCACTTTTCTACTGCAGCTTTACTCCATAAAAATGTGTGAACTCGAAGAATACAGCACAAGAATACAGAAAACTGTTTTTCTTTATCCTTATGTTGACACTATCGGGACTGTTCTGGGGAAAAAATACTCTTGAATTGTATACTGATACTTTTTTCTTTTGAATAAAATGGATCTAAAATATAAATATGAACAAAATGAATAACAACACTAACTGTCATCAAAATTCAAGCCACTAGAGGTTGCTTACATACTGACAACGTACCTAAAGGCATGAAATAGTTAAAGTTAACCCTCCTGTTCACACCAGCAGGTAACGTGCCGTCACCCAACGCCCCACTCAAGCGGGTGTTGGCCTACACGGGTTGCTTCAGCCGCATGGCCACCATCAAGGACATCCACCTCTACCTGTCCCAGAGACTCCGTATTAAGGAGGAGGACATGAGACTCTGGCTCTACAACAGCGAGGTGTGTTCCCATTGCTGTACTACAGTCTGTGTTTGACTCCACGACTCCGCCAAATCACCCGGTTTGGCGGAGTTGTTGGTAACGCATATCTAACCCATGTCTCCTCGCCATAAACTCCCCACCCTTCTCATGTCAGGGTGATGCCAGTCATTCTTGCTTATCTGCAGAGATTTTGATGGACCTTGTATGTTGTTCACAACGGCCTGCTGTATTTGACGAAATTTGCAACCCTCACACATCGTAACAGCATATATATATATTTTTTTGTTAACCGAGGAGTTGGCCGTCCTTCAGAAAAGCGAGAAGCAGAACTTTTCTCTACAGTGGTCTTGTGTAGTAATAAAACACCAGGCTTTTTATTTAGTTTGAAGTGAGACATATTCCCTTAAAAAAAGGAGGGAAAACTTTCCATCGTGTTTTCATTTAAAAAAAAAAACATTTTACATTTAAGCCTTCCTATAACATGTGGTTAGCTATTGTTGGAATTGATGAAGAAATGAGAGTCTAAAGCCAGGTATGCAAAAGAGATAGCGTTGTTGATATCATAATTAAGTATGGTGAAGCTGATGCTCTCCTGTTCCTTCCTTTGTGTCCAGAACTATCTCACTCTCCTGGACGACGAAGACCACACACTGGAAGGTCTAAAGATCCAAGATGAGCAACACTTAGTCATTGAAGGTTCGTCTAAAATACCTATTCCACTGTATCTTTTAATCTATATAATAATAAAGATCTGTACTTGTAAAGGAGTATCTAAAATACCTATTCCACTGTATCTTTTAATCTATATAATAATATAGTACTTGTAAAGGAGTAAAGCAAGCAAAACATTTTCTTCTCTCAGTCAGGAACAAGGACATGAGCTGGCCTGAGGAAATGTCTTTTATTGCGAACAGCAGTAAGATGGACAGACATAAAGGTAAGCTGCAACATTGCTGCCCTACCAGGGTTAATATGAGTCATTATAGGTTCTGTACATCTTCATAGTTTGTATCCAATAGGAGACACTTTGTATTTCTGATCACCAATTCACCAACAACATTTACAATCTGCAAATGGTTGAAACTAAACCAAGTCAGTCATAATTATATAAAAAAATAATAAAAATGAATGTTATTTCCTTGTTCCTACTTGGCGCTTCTCCAATCAGTACCTACGGAAAAAGGTGCCACTGGCCTCAGTAACCTTGGCAACACATGCTTCATGAATTCAAGTATCCAGTGTGTGAGCAACACCAAGCCTCTCACCGACTACTTCATCTCAGGGAGACACCTCTATGAGCTCAACAGGTGTGTGTGTGTGTGTGTGTGTGTGTGTGTGTGTGTGCACATGATTGTGTGTGTGCATAAGTTTGCATGCGCATGTCCTCCCTTGTTCCATTACAGTCCATTTGAATGGTTATAGGGGAACTTTCCCACTCTTCAACCGGCTCTGTGTCATTTCAATGTGGGTAGTAAATGCAAATGAACAATGTTGACCTTTCCTCCATGTTGTCTGAACCCACAACTCCCCGTTACGTTTGTCCAGATGATGCCAGATGATGCAAATCTCACCCCAACCCAGTCAAATGACGGGAGTTGGGGTGAGATTTTGCATCTGTGCCCCAGAGACACAGAGAGCATTAGCCACAACCGCAGGCGTTCTTCACACTATATCCCTAATGCAAATAGATAGAGATGAGGTTGAAAAACGGCAAACTTCCCCTTTAAGTACTGAATACTGAATAGAAGCATAATTGTGCCGTCCTTGCAGAACCAATCCCATCGGGATGCGAGGACATATGGCCAAGTGTTACGGAGACCTGGCGATGGAGCTGTGGAGCGGGACGCAGAAGAATGTGGCTCCGCTGAAACTCAGGGTTGGCACCACCCCTTCATTTCTGATGGCTTGTTAGCTGCTGGATGAGCTATGATTAAGAGTTCATGCTGAAAAGGACATGTCTTGGTGGCAGTAGTTTGTCTACATTGTCAGAAGCTGTTTGTCTTCTAGAAAACTGCAGTAGAACCACAGTAATTGAGAAATGTGTATTCCATTGGTAAAGTTCTCTACCAGAATTATAGTCTTGCATAACATCCCTGCAGCACATGAATTAGTTTTAAATTAAACAAGTTCTTGACATTTCATTAGTTTTACAAATATTGTATTGCTGTTGGTGACT
The DNA here is from genome assembly GCA_900303225.1 of Laemonema laureysi. NCBI lineage: Eukaryota > Metazoa > Chordata > Actinopteri > Gadiformes > Moridae > Laemonema > Laemonema laureysi. Next base: position 9,550 of record OMNS01052395.1, on the reverse strand, counting down.
CTTCATAGTGTTAGGAGAATATTAATCTTGAAAGTTTCTTGATTAAATGTAATATGTTTTTGTGCATAAGTTAATTAATAAACAGACCAGTATTTACAAGCCCTATGCCGTGAGAATGTGCACCCATTCCGCGATACAAACTACACTGAGCTTTTGCATGAAGATAAGACTGTAAAGGGCAGCCTTCCGTAGTGCCAAAGCAAGGGTTTAGTACAGCAGGCTTTACAGCCCTAATTCAATAGGTCTCCTTACTGTGTTGTCATCGAGCCCCACTGTTAGTTGTGCTTGGTTTTTAAACTTGCGTGTGTTTATTCAATCCTCCCCCCCCCCCCCCACATCACCATCCAAAATCCATTCCAGTGGACAATAGCAAAGTACGCACCGCGCTTCAACGGCTTCCAGCAGCAGGACTCCCAGGAGCTGCTGGCGTTCCTGCTGGACGGCCTCCACGAGGACCTGAACCGGGTCCACGACAAGCCCTACGTGGAGCTGAAGGACAGCGACGGGCGGCCCGACTGGGAAGTGGCCTCTGAGGTCAGACTGCTTGTTTTGTTGTCGTTGTCAACTGGCTCTTATATTGATTTTCATAAAGAAACAAAAGTGACAGCAATAGGAGTATAAAGAGTCAGTTGTTGTTGTTTTTTCCCCTTGTGAAGGCATGGGAAAACCACCTGCGCAGGAATCGATCCATTGTAGTGGACCTGTTTCACGGGCAGCTCAAGTCCCAGGTGAAGTGCAAGACATGCGGCCACATCAGTGCCCGATTTGACCCCTTCAACTTCCTGTCCCTGCCGCTGCCCATGGACAGCTCCATGCACCTGGAGATCACCGGTGAGGAATGGGGCAAGAATCGGGTCTCACAGATTATACCTTCCTCCCCTGTAGGAATTGTTTTACATTGACATTGTCATGTTATGTTGACATATTTTCTCAGCCAACAGCGTTAGATTATCTTATATAACATAGGTATACAGTGTTACCCCTAGGGTTCTTTCCAGCAGCAGTGTTGAGGTGTGTGTGAGGTGCACGGTGCTGATGTGCGTGTGCACGGTGCTGATGTGCGTGTGCACGGTGCTGATGTGCGTGTGCACGGTGCTGATGTGCGTGTGCATGGTGCTGATGTGCGTGTGCACAGTGCTGATGTGCCAGTAGGGCTCTGGGGCATTCCAACAGAAAAATAGAAACTAACATCACAACATAACAAGAAACGGCATGCGAGCAAACTATGTGTGCAAGCCAACATTTTTTGGCATTCATTTCAGCGCAAGTGCATTTTTCACTCTGCAAATTGTCTGGGCTTCATAATACTGTTGATTCTGCTCCACACAATCAAATATGTACTTTCTATTATTAATTCACTTGTTGTGTTACTTTTTCTCTTTATGCTTCCTATATTTAGTCTAAAGCCATTCACAAGCTAGTGCCACCTGCCGTATCCACATGCATTTTTTATTCTTCTATAGCAGAACAGTATTTTGCTGTCAGTATTTTCCACAGTATTTCTCCAATGACAATAATGACAATGTAACAATTGAGGGGGTTGCAGTAGGGGGCACCTATGATATATGTTTTTAAATAAAACCAATAGCATTTAGGGCAACTGACATAAATCTATATATGTGTGTGTGTGTGTGTGTGTGTGTGTGTTTTCACATTTTTTTTCATGGCTGACTGCAGTGGCTCTAGTAATCCAGCGGTGGCGCTGAACCACTGCTGGATGGAGGGGAAATACTGATTCTTGAACTACAAACATTTCAATTACAATATACATATTGTGTTACTAAGATGTTATTTCTCAATAGAAATATTTTAACTGGCGATGTTCATACATACTTCCACATTGGCCAGCTTGTTGTAACATGACAATCTTGCTGGTCCTTGTCTAGTCATTAAACTGGATGGCTCTACCCCCGTGCGCTACGGCTTGAGGCTAAATATGGATGAGAAGTACACAGGGCTCAAGAAGCAGCTGAGCGAACTGTGCACCCTGAAACCTGAACAGATCCTACTGGCTGAGGTCCACACCTCCAACGTTAAGGTACAGCCCACATTCTGCCAGTAATACTAAGAAACAACCGTGTCTGTGTACAGCACATGCTGCAGTATGAGGATGTTGAAAATGGCTGTTGGATCCACAAAGATTTATGTGTTTTTAAGGAATAATACTTCAAATGTATTCATATCGTGAGCTAGTACAGCAGAGCGCCGGTCTGGGTTAAATGATGGTGCTTTTCCCCTGTCAACCCAAACCAAACCAGAACCCTGGCTCAGGCTTTGGTGTTGTGCTTCTACTGCCTTGACCCGGTACCAAGCCTATGAACCCATACGATATGGGGGGGGGGTGAGCGCTACTGCTCCCCATTGATTGGTTAATCGCAATCGTTGGAAATATCTGTTGATCAGACACAACCATCCCAACAAACGGAATAACTAACGTCCTCCCGAACAGGACAGTATATGATGATTTCCTTAAGTACTTGATTTCTTTAAGTACATGATGATTTCCTTAAGTATTGGATGATTTCTGTAAGTATGTGATGATTTCCTTAAGTATATGTATTCTTGTCTTGCAGAACTTTCCACAGGACAACCAGAAGGTGCGACTTTCTGTCAACGGTTTTCTGTGCGCTTTTGAGATTCCTGTGCCTGGCTCTCCAACCTCTCTCGCCTCACCTACACTCACAGGTAAACAGGATTTTAAGTGTATTGCTCAAGTACTGTGATAAATATTAAATCATACATTGACTGTAAGAGTTTTTAGAACTAACTTAACACTAAAATGTAACCATAGGAATGACAACTTTGGATGAGATGTTACTGCTCTGTTACTCTTTCAATAAACCCTTAAAAACAGCAGGAGGGCAGAGTAGGCAACTGCCACCTTGCACTAGAGACCTACCTTCCCCTCCTACACTATGTTAACCACGTCCATATATGATGTATGAACAACAAGCATGACGGAGGCGCACAGACAAATGGGACTTAGCCTTATTTATAAACCTCTTTGATGAACTCCCGACTCCATTCAGACGTAATACCTAATGAGGAATAATTGACATTGTTATGAGAATCACCAGCGTGTTGTCAACGTAATTTTCTTTGACCCAGCCTTGACTTGTGCCTTGGGTTCTGGTGCTGCTGTCCTACTGGGACGTACCCCTACCTTATATCCATTCAGGATGTCTGGATATGAGTATCACATGGTTGTTCAGGCTGAATTGGGGGATTTTAAAGTATAATCAATCCACAGATCCATTACCAAGAGCTATATTACACCGGTCAGATTGGTAGGAAACAGTGATTTGATTGTCAGAGAGACAAGGGACCACAAGGGCCCTCAATGCTTAGTGTTGCCTTCTTTTTCATTTTTTGTTTGCAGCAACGCTGTAGTATACAACTGTGATATCTTCTCTCTCCAGACATAACGCCAATTGCCAATGGCTCAACAGCTAACGGGCATGTGGGCAGCCAACCTGTCCTCATTGCTGACAGCAGGCCGACCACTCCGGTGCCCTGTAGTCCAGAGACTCCCCTGGCCAACGGGATTCCTAATGGACACATCACACCGCTCCTGGAGAGCCCCTTCATTGGCTACATCATCGCTATGCACAGGAAAATGGTGAGTGCAGATCATCTCAAATTCTGTGTGGACCGCTACAGGGTTAAGTTAAAGACTTGGAAAGAAGATACAACTATCTGACCTATGCATTAGGTCATACAGCTCCAATTGTTAAAGAGTGTGAAGTCGAGCATTAGCACATTCAAACTTGTATGTGATTAGTATAATAATTATAGAACAATTGCAATGATCTATAGCGCGTTGTGTCCATAGCATTACCCATGTCATGACTGGGTCTGTGTGTGTGTATGTGTGTGTGTGTGTACCTTGTATGTGCCCCCTCCCCTGTAGATGCGAACAGAGCTGTACTTCCTGTCGTCTCAGAAGAATCGGCCCAGTCTGTTCGGCATGCCGCTCATCGTGCCGTGCACCGTGCACACCAGTAGGAAGGACCTGTACGACGCCGTGTGGATCCAGGTGTCCAGGCTGGCCAGCCCCCTGCCGCCGCAGGAGGCCAGCAACCACGCCCAGGACTGGTCAGCAGCCACACACAACCAGGCACCAGCCTACCATTACTGGAGCATTACTTGGTCATATACAAGTCTAACCGCACAGTTTACGTCTTTCATCCAGCTTACATTTATATAATACAATTTATATCAAAAAGGAATACATCCAAAATGAAACATTGGGCAGTGGTAATCATTCACAAAGAAATGATGAACCATACAGCAACAGAAGTGGCCCAAACTACACAGAAATTCACACTTGGAATTCTGAACTGATGTAACCCGTCAGTGTACTTTACATGGCCACAGAAATTATATGAACGGCTGTTTAAAGATGCTTTAGAGTTGCAAAATAGTGATATCCTCCTTTCTAACATGTGTTGAATGTCTGTTTCCTTTTGACCTGAAGTGATGACAGCATGGGCTACCAGTACCCCTTCACGCTCCGGGTGGTCGGCAAGGATGGCGTCTCCTGTGCCTGGTGTCCCTGGTACAGGTGGGCATCTGTCGCCTTCCTTCTACTGCTACTTTAACGCTATGTCTGGGACCTCTGTTGAGGTTGTGATTAGTTTAAGGTCCAGCATCATTATAAACCTATTGGGCCATGCAAAGGTTCCAGATCCAGAATTTAGGGTTAGGGTAATCCAGTAATGGTAAACATGGTAAACACAGGTATGTTTTGGATCTTGGTCCGGTTGAAAAACTAAGGGCAAACCAAATGGTGATGATTTGTTGCTGCAGAACGCCATGATGAGCCTTAATGCCCATCATAACAGTCTGTCTTTTCTTCAGGTTCTGTCGGGGCTGCGACATAGCGTGTACAGACGACAGGGCCTCTGTGGGCAATGCCTACATCGCCGTGGACTGGGACCCCACTGCACTGCACCTCCGCTACCAGACATCCCAGGAGAGGGTAGGTAGCTTTAAAAAACAAAACAGAAAAACACTGTAAAAACCTGTGGCGTCAAAAGGTCCTTCGACCCATCTCACTTGGTTTCTTAATCCTCCTTGAGGGCCCATCTCCTGCCATATTTAAAGTAATTTGTACATTGACAACGCCTGCCATCGCTGAAGGAGCTATCACTCGTGGTGTGAAGTTTGAAAGGAAAGATTTCCTGGGTGCACATACCTTTCATACTGGGGAGTGTGGCCTACATTTCCCAGGTCACAGGTCAATTTGCTGGCGTAAGCATTTGACCTGTGCATGCACACAATGAATATCTAGGTGCTAATGCAGCGATCCATGGGGCTGTGAGAGTCAAGAAAAGTAAGGTGAATGAAATTCCTTTCTATGCAAGCCTGCATTTCATTTGGATCAAGCACGAAACTAAACGACTAAAACAACGAAAGCATACATTGAACACATGAATGTGAATATGTATGCAAATACATGCTCATGTCATGATGACATTAATAGCGGTAATCACCCTCCTCTTTCTCATGCAACACTTCATCCATTGTACCAAGAAGGTTGAGAACCTCTGTGTCAATGCGTCACTGAATGTAAAGTGCTGTGTCTGAAAGAGAAAAGATAATTAGCAGCAGGGGTTAGCATATTATACCATTAAATGACTAATGGAGAGCTTTGGTTGGATTATTTATTTTTTCTTCATGTTAAGTGCTTGCACCAGACGGGTGACAGAGGTCCTCAACTGTGAACTGACCACAGACAATTTTCCAATGCGTTTTTAAAAACCCTCTTGAGCAGCAGTTCTTAACCTGGGGGGGCACTGAGGGGTCGCAGGGTCGACTGGCCGGCCATTTTTAAATAACAGTTTCATTGTTCAGATTGCCAGTTATTTAACACCAGGGCTCCACTGAAAATGCCGCAGCGTTGCCATCCGCGTCTTGCCAATGTGCCATTTATGTGCTCCACAGGGCGTGTGTACAGATTTAATAACATGCATTTTCACAACCTCAGAAAATGATCGATGTACTCACAATTATGTCATCGTGGAGGAGTGAAAGTGGTGTGTTGACGACGCTAGCGTTCGCCAACGAGAATTCAAGCTCAGCATTTTTCTTTTATTCTTGGAGCCAACAGATGCGCCGCAACACGCGCAGCGGATAACCTGCCATTGGTTATCCTGGCAGCGTTTCCCAGCCCAATGCAGAAGCTGATGGAACACTTATTAAATGTGACAATCCTGGATTAATAGGAGGAGTAATGGAAAACAAATTTTACAAGTTGGCGTAATTACCTTTTTTGGGGGGGGGGGGGGT
>OMNS01052277.1:3835-20727 GCA_900303225.1 Laemonema laureysi | reverse complement strand
GGTTTGTGGTCGTCCTCCTCTGCATTCACATTCAGCAGCCTCTCCCCTCCCGTCTGCTCTTGTCCTGTTTGACACTATCTCTACCAACAGGGTTGCTACGAGCCCTCCTGGGACCACGTCAGGGGTGGAGGGAGGGGAGCCTCCTCTCATACCAAGACAACAGCACACGGTCCACAGGGAGCACAGATCGTGTGTGTTGTCATTGTAGCGATCACACAAGCTGCACTGATCTGAGATGATAGAGAAAAATAAAGTAGGCCATACCATTGACTCCAGCCAGAATGAGATCCTGGATAGTACCCACCCCTCCACCCTCAGACTGTGGATATGCGATAGCATGTGGTATGCAGAAGAGACCTACAAGCCGCCTTGTGTCTTGCAGGGTGATGACCCGAAATGTAGCTCCTCTTCCGTCCTCCTCTCACCTATCCTCACTGTTAACGGCAGATTTGACAGACAAGCGAAGTACAAGCTGTACTACACACCTTGACTTGCTACCTGCCAGGGCCAGATGTGTTTTTGCATCGTGAAACTTGATATCCTGTTTCTTTTTGGGGTTCTGCTCGTTGGAAACAGCAACACGCGCGGAGGACGCCAGCACAGTTTAGGACAACATTGACTGGAAACGCTTCACGACTGGCTCCTTCCATTGTGTTCTGGATCCCTTTCTGACCGTTTCCCATCCAAGTACAAGTCTCTCGTCAATACCTCCGCTGAGTGGCCTCCCATTTCTGCCTCACTTCTTTCTACTTTGTACTTTTAACCGTTCCCCTCCGCTGAAAGCCACTGGCCACTTTGTGTTGATCAATATTTTTTCGCAATGCCTAAAGTGGGGCTGTTTTATGGTTTAGGAGGCTATACGTTTCGTTGTGTTTTCCTAATCCGTGTTTGCATGGTACCGCGAGGGTAAGAGTGGAATGCATATTTCATAGGAGAAGACTCACATCATGTCAAAAGCCACGCTTGTCATTATGCAGTCATTAGTGCATTTCCACACATTGCTGTTGTTGTCGTGAAAAGCCTTTGATGTTTCAGATCCTTCAAAAGGATGCTGGATTTAGTCCTTCCCTGGTGAAGCATTGCAGCAGAATTCATAGGTCAACAAGCGGTTTAACTACAGTTATCTCCCTGCAGAAAAATATTACCAAAATAAGTATTTTTTACTCGCCCTGGCATCATGACAGCTCCGTCCTACAGTTTTTACAGTATGGGGCTGAGAACCAGTACTGCTAAATCGCTAGCAGCAATTATGTCTCACACTTGAGATATTTCAACACAAATTGTGTTTCACACAAACTTAGCCTACGTGACCCCCGCCAACATAAACACACACACTTGCACACAAAAGCAACTCACTCATGTCCAAGTCTAGTCGGGGTTAAAGTGTGTCTCATGCGTGTCATGCATGCTGAATTAAGCCACACAGACCCTGCAAGGAGCTGTAACCAGTCAACCATCCCAGCTACATGTGAAAGTCATCACGGGCATCTGTTCACGCATGGCCAGGAGGAGCCCCTCTTCCCCCCTGTGTGTTGGGTACAGAGGAGCACCTCTTCCTCACCTCTCAGACTGCACCTCAGCTCACCATAGCCGGCACCAACCGCTAATCCTGCTGTTGTTCAGTCAGGTTCACCGCTGAGATGAAAATACTATAATACTATTACCAAGCAACATCAGGGCCTTTTGAGTGTTACCCTGCTGTGCCTCTTGACAAATACCTTGTATCTCCACAGAAATAGACTTAGAAAGAGAAAGAGATACTGCAGATTTAACATGTGCTTAAAACTATACATACATTCGCTAAGGCCCCAGTGTGGACTCAGAAATCTATCAAAATGACCATGGGGTGACCCTTTAAATGAGATGCAGGTCACGTCTTGTTCCGGCATGAATCAAACCTACATCCTTAATTCCCCCCGCGATAACCTTTGCGAGAAATATTACCTGATGGGGAAAGCATGGCCTGTTTTCCTCTGGGCCATCCTTTTCCCCGATCGGTCTTATTTTAGTCGCTTCTCCGCGACCAGAGGACAACAACCGCGAGGTAACCGTGGATACCTCGTGATGTCACGCGCCATGCAAGCCTCCCATCAATAATGCATGCGTTTCGTAGTCTTTCCTCCCCGTTGAAGCACGCACACGCCCCTCACTGTACACACACTGGAAACTCAACGTGTCGTCCGGGGGGGGGGTTTACTGTGTAGTGTTGGTCCACTCTTGAAGATAAACTACTCTTCTTTTTTTATGTGATATAAGTGATATACTTTCAGCTCACTGTCTATCTCTCACTGGCTTGCTGCTGTGTTTGTGTTTTCACTGTATACAGAACACTTCAAGGGGAACTAAACAGATACCACTACCACTGTCATATTTTTATCCCCAGTTGTATATTATTCATGTCTTTCTGCTGTACCATTTTCATAGGATATGAGGGATTTGCTGTGTGTTGAGACCTACAACGATTCCAAGTCATCGATTCAGATTCAGTTCTTTGACTCAATAAGGACATTTAACATATCAACATCAACATGCTATGGCCAGTGGAAGCAGTTCAGCAATTGAAAGGAACTGACTTTGTGGAGGCTGAGAGAGGACCTTGAATTGTAGCATTATCCCGGTCTACCGCAACGCAATTTCCGGTCTCTTACTTCCTATGAGCCTATGGGTGTACGCCGGTACGAGTCCCCAGAGAGAGAAGAACAACAACATGACAAGGAGAACAACAACAACAACAACAGACCAGGAGAATAAATATGGAGTTTTGACGAACAGTTTGACAAAGCAATATCCGAAACATGTAACGGAAACGGGTATCCTTTTATCGAAAGTCCCGCCCTCTCTCTCGCCAACAACGCTCATTTGGAGCACGCCTGGGAACGAGGTTAGACTTTGTGGCAGCAACTCAGTTAGACACATGAAACAGAAGCTATATCTGTGAACACTGACAGAAAGGACGAAAAGGAGGACGAGGTTTGATTCTGTAACTTGCCAACGCATTGCTCACTTCTCCTTTCCAGCAGCGGTGTAGGACATCCCCTAAAGTCAAACCAAGGCAAAGTGGCTCGTATAATAGGATAGGCTAATAGGATAACATAAATTCACAATGTCCTGTATTTATAGTACATTGTAAATATATACATTATCCCATATCCTATATGTTTATCCTATATTTATCATATAGGATAAAGAAAGTCAACAAAAAAAGTATTTGTTGTTATTCACATTTTTTTAAATCTTTCTTATCTTTTTTTTACCTTGGAAAATTACAAAATGGAATTGCTAATATTTCAACAGTGGTCACAGTTGAAACAGCTCTGATCATTTCTGAGTCTGGACGCAAAGTAAAGTAAAAATTATCGCATCACATTATCACAATGACCTTGATTCCTACTTCATTTTTGTGGATCATGTAGAAAGTAAATAGTCTGTTGCTCTGACACACAGCATATACTACAACATATTTTTTAGCATAATAATATAATATAATTCCTACAAAATCCTCTGACAAAAAGGAAACAAAACTTGATTCCAGTTTGGTGGACACCTTAAGATATAACTTTTGTGTGACTATTTTTCTTTTTAAAAAAATAACTCAATTACTTATGAGGCAGGTATGGATATCAGACCTCAATGGCTCTGGAAAAAAAGGCTGGAAGTGGGATTGGCTGACTCAGATTAAGCATTAAGCACAACTACTGCCTGGGCTCAAGTGCTGAAGGACATTTGCTTGTCACTTGCTAAACAGACACTCAAACTGTCTGTAAGTCCCGGCACAGTCTGGATTCGTCCCCAAAAGCTTTTCCATGTGTTAAAAGTGCTGAGTCATTGTTTTGACAGAAGCAGTCCCGCTAGAATATCATGTTGCATTCCTCTTAGCATTTGATTTAGTTGTCCCCGGATATCCCTGAATAATTGCCTTGCCTCATTCAAGTCAAAAAAGGATTAAAAAAATATTTTCTGACACATTTTAAAAACATTTTTTTTCTTATGTTTCAGTTTAGCATACTGTTAAACAATGCCAAGCTGCATCACAGAGATAGTCTTATCTTGTATCTAGATACTGTATATCCAGATCGTGTCTGAGAAGAATTGTTGTGGCATTGAACATGCAGCTGTTTGGGCCAGCTCCTCCATCCCTGTTTAACATGAACAGAACCACGTACAAAACCTTTTCTACGTTGTTGATGAGCACCTATTCAAACAAAGAACACGCGGAAATAAAACTAGGCCAGCGTCCATTTTGGCTTAGCTCAGGCCAGCTGGCTGCCTCCAAAAACCTTTTACTTTACTTAAAAATGTATTTCTATTGCCGGCTCACACAATATACAGACACGAGTGCAATCCACACGGCCGACTGCACACGAGATATGGGATGGGTGGTTCCCACGGCAACGTGGACATGATGACTAAAAGTGCTAAAAGATGGATTCTCCTTGTCGCTATCGACACATGGCCTCAGCCGTGTCAAGCAAAGACAGCCGTCTGAGAACGTGGCTGGTGGATCCCATTGAGGCTCCAGTGCACCTTGAAAGCGTTCACACCTGTGTTTCCTTTAGCGGGCCACTTAAGATCACCGCAAAGTTTTCAATGTGAAAACACGCACGTTGAGTCAGAGAAGGCCGGGAGAGCACAATGGCTTCCTTTCTCGTTCGTGTTTCAGCACCACAGACGGAGAGAGAGCTCCTCGGGCCCGTCTGCCCTTGGCCCTGCAGAGCGGCCCGTGTCACCCACAGCTCGGTCCGGAGGTTTTAACACACCACAGACAAACCCGGGAGCTGCCCGCCCAATCTGAACAAAGTGATATCGACAGTAATTGTCAGCCCGTTATTTTATCCAGAACCACGGGTGGCCTTTCTTCCCGATGCACAAACAACTCCAAGGCTGCATGTTTTCCAAAGGGCCAGAAGGACAGAAGCTAACCCAGGTGTGACGCTTCCACCATGACTCTTAACCATTTGTGTATTCTGTAGTCATTTTGTCACCCTTTAATCACACTTGGTATTTTTAGATGAATGTCATTAAGGAGCAGGTACAAGTTAGGACATCTTCGCTCAGGGAACACATTAACCTCCCCTAATGCATAATACATGAGGGCGTTGGTTGCCTTCTTTGTTTACTTGACTAGGTTACATTTTTTCTGATCTAGTGATGAGTCTCTTAGGGCTGCGGCGTTCAACCAAAATATCCGTCGCTGGCGGATGGGTTTCGAAACTATCAAAGTAGCATTTGGGCGAACAGCGTTGGCTCAGAAACACGGAGATTTCATAAATATTCAAGAGGGACTAGTGCTTTTTTTTGGATGCTAACCACGAGGGTTTTCAAGACTAATAGCCATAAAATGTCTTATGGTAGGCTGCACATGAGATTACAGGACTAATGTATCTATCAACTAGAGCGCTCTCCATATCGATGTAATTGTATTCATATTATTTTCTATTTGATTATTATTTTAGATATAGGGTTGCCCTGGGGAGGGAGTACCATGCATGACTGTAGCCTATCTATCTATCATTTTACTTTTTATTTTGTTTTAAATTCTGTGTCCAGACGATTTCCAGGGTCGATTCCCGCTGTCGCTTGTCTACCAGGGACCGTCTCACAGGACAAAACCAAAAAAAGACACTGCTCCAAAGATGTCTCCTGCGACCTTGAAGCTGAAGGTGCGTCAATGGCAGGAGAGCACATTGAAATTCATGAGGTCTTTTCTGCATTCTCTTGCTTTTACAAGAAAACTGTATCTTGAGAAAGTACCACAGGCCTATTCAATCGGCCTGCTCAATTCACGGCCATATCTGGCCCACGGATCATTTTTATCTGGCCCGCAAATTATTTATTAGAACATAAACATACAAAATCAGAATACATTTTCCCCGAAAAAAGCAGTTTCTGAGCACCAATGAGAGCCAGTTCAATTTCCTCCAATAGGAAACCGTTGTATCCGCTTTGTCCCGCCCCCTACGACCCACCCATGACCCTGCACGCTCTCTGTGCACCAACGTCTGTCTCAGCTGTGGCAAAAAAGTTTTGACAGCTAAAATGTTGTTGTCCACATTGAAAAGGCCAAACGTAGACAATGAAAACCCACAATTCAACGAAGAGTGGACTGTGAAATATCTATTTAGTATTCAGTAAATATCTATCACGTATCACTCGAACGTCATTGGAACATATCCGCTGGGTTCAGATGCTCATTAAATCAAAGTGCAGGGCTTCTCTGTGAATTACTAACAGAGGGTGGCTATAATGGTCTGGTCGTGTTTGGAACAAGGGAGGAGAATCATAGCCTCCCTCTGTGTTGCATGGATTCTTGGTAGAAAAAGAAACAGTGAAAGACTGCATGCTAGCTCTATAAGATGTAGTGTCTGATGATAAGGTGATTTTTACCTTTTTCAATGTTAAAAGGTTCTTTTGTCTTTAGATCTAGTTTTGAATGCATCTTTTTGAGGTGAAGAAAAACACATGAACAATAACAGGTCTGTATAGAAATGTATGAACTGGCTGCCCTATTGCCTATGTTAGATAAACACATTGTGCATAAACACTCTTTATGGGCAGTATTAAGGGTATTTAGTGTTGCTTTTTATGTTCACATGTAAGTGCTTAAAGGGGAACTTCAACCAGCGTTATATCATTTCAATGTGGGTCGTGTCTGCAGATGACCAATGTTTACCTTCCCTTCATGTTACTGCAGGCATTTCTCACACTATATCCCTAATGCGGATAGATAAGGGTGAGAATTCCCCTTCATGTTGGATTTCAGTAATCTGGCCCTCATAAGGCAGTAGCTGCATAGCCCTGATGTTCATGAGACACAGAGGGAGGGGACAAGGTCTTGTCTGTCCTTTTGGTCCTGATATGCGCCGTCACGCACGCGAGCACATCAGGAGTTTCACTGCGATGCGCCAGTCTCTCTGGTTTGCCGCGAGAGCATTTTCCATGCATTATTAATCCTATGCTGATTTGTACAACCATTGTACCAACCGTCTTGTCATATTGTATCAACCTTTCTTCTGTCACAATACTGAGGCACGGCAGACACATATGAGCCGAGGACAACTCATGTATTTACACTCTGTTGTGATGGAACAACAAATAGCAATAACTACTCATTCAGTAGAAGAATGAGATACCGTTTGAATACTTTGGTTTGAATAAATTGTGTCCCGTTGTGCTCCTGTCCGTTTCAATGGCCACAGTCTTAGCACTAGAATCTCTTTGCTGGTTACTTCTTACACAATAAGGAAGAAGTGACGGCGCTGAAGAACTCTTTGTCTGTTTATCAGCCTTTGCCTTTGAACTGTGAATAAAACGTAATCCCAGCGCTACTTGCGCAGTGCTTTGGGCAGACTATTAAACTAATAACAGTTAGACTCTTCTGTCAATGTCTTGGCAAAGTCACTTCCACTCCTGAGCAAAATGCCATCGCTTGTACAACGTGACTCCTATGACACGCACAAAAAACAGGGTTTTAACACTTTGTCATTCACAGGTTCAAAGCTAATAGTAGCATTCAAAGTCATCGCCTTTAAATTGACAACATGTAACTACAAAGGAGTATGAATGATCCCGTTTAATAATAACACGACTCAAAGAAGAAGGACCAGCCGTGCCAAGAGCTACAAACACTGCAGATACTGCACGTCGGTTCGGATACGATCCAGTTCCTCAAAGCCAGCCTTTCTGGATGTGATGAAGACATATGAAGGCTTAGGAGCAGAACTAGCACCAGTAGTGAGGCATTCCGTGGTTATAAATAAGAAACATTACAAAAGGTATGACAAGTAACACCCTTCTCACAAGGAAAGTTTCAATATTAAAGTGTCTGGTCCGGTTAGAATGAAGGCCAGTGTACTCTTTCCTCTCCAGGACACAATGGCCTGGAAGGAAAAATACTATAGGATAAATACTACTGGATAGTTTTCCTTGACTGTTGCTCCTCAGATGAGTGAATGAATTATAATGAATAATACATTAAAATATACTTTGAACTTAACTAATAACAGAGAAAACAGACAAAACAAATTGTTGTATGTTCTGAGAGCTATGTAGATACGAAGAGATATGTGCAGGACTATGATCCTATTTGGTGTTTTCTTCTTCAAACGATGATTCCCTGTTACTCCATCTGAAGGGTGCGAAAGATTGCACCCAACCACACAGACAATATTGTTTCCTGATTTTTAAATTCTTAAAATATTCATGTGATCTAAAAGTTGTTGACGTCCCCACACACACACACGTCTGCGTTGTGAATGTGATGTCTCTTATGATGCCGAAGCGCCAATTCCTTCTTTTTCGTGCTGCGTTGAATTACCACATTTAGGTTTCATTCGTTCCCAAAATAATCACGATGGTGTTTCCGTTTGTGATGACAACTTTGACTGTTCCGTCATCTAGGAAACACTTTCATCCGACACGACTTCGGATACATGGCCACTGGGAATCCATCCCGAGACGACACCAACATCATGTCCCCGATCTGTCGGACGTTGTCACAAGGAACAGGACTGATGACGACTACGCTTCGTCAAACTACATGTGGACTCATCCGTAAACACATATATAATATATAATATACAATATGTAATATATAATATATATATATACACTGTATATTTATGGTCAGGTGTCGAGTACACTGTCTGATCCCACCATTACCCTGCCAGGCTTGTGTCACATCAGACGACACATTGCAACATGACAAACTGTCACCAAGATGCAGAGAGCTCATGTCATATGTGCTTGGCGTTAGCCCTGCACCGGGGGATGGGCACACTAATGCATCGCCATCATCCTTGTTATGCAGTATCTGTTTTGGTGAACTGAATACTTGTGTATATCGTATGAATGCTACGGTACACAGAGTGTAAGGGCGGGATAGAGTTTGGGTGTTTGATTCCCAGCCCAAATGCTCTGGGTTTGATTCCCTCTGTCCACACTCTAACCTGTGTAGGCATCCTTGGGCAATATGTGTAACCCCTATGACCTGTATTTTAATTCACTTTGTACATGGGCTGTCTGTTTGTGTCTAAAGCTGGGCAGACAGCCCAGGCATTTCATACCAAACTATACAAGCTGATAGCAGTACATGACCTTTGAGTTACCCTCGACCTCCACAGCCTTCATGATTGCATTACAGCTAACTTTCATTTACAAAAACTGCCTCAAGCAGAACACACAAAACAGGAGCACAAAACAGGAAATACCCACCAAACATATATAAATTAAAGATGATGAAATAGAATGAAAGCAATATGTGGAACAAAAACGGACAAACGGAAGGGTTAAGTGGTTGTACTTGCAATGTGGACCCTTGGGAGCCAGCCACCCTCCGCCAACCAACAAACAAGCCACAGACATATTTTTAATGGTTAGTTGTTGTTGGTGACCTCAACGTTTTTCTTAACATGCCTACACAATTCTGCAGAGAATTAAGTATACATTGCTGTGGGCTTAGAGGAGGTTAGCAGCCTTTTATAGGCTGGAATATAATGGTACACATCAGATGAAACATTTCACAGGAACATTTAAGTGGAACCGTTCGGTACAAAGTCATTGCTGTGCTAAGGCAATTCCTAAACAGTTATCACATTGTATAAATGGCCAACATTAATTTTCAAGAGCACTCTTGAATCATTGATTAATCCACTTTGACCATTTTAACCTACTTAATAAAAGCATTATTAGCAACAATTACATTATACAGTATATAACACTGTTCAAGTGTACTGTTCGTTTCATTTTATAATCTTGCTCATAGGCTCCGTAGTAATATTCATCATCTATGCCTAACTCCCTTTTGAGAACTAGCTAAAATTATTGAATCACCATAATCAGTCATTATGTCAAGGTGTCCAAATGTACAAAAAGCAAACATTTCACATAATGAACATCCCAAAATGCTTCATAAGCTGTTGATTACACACTGCATGGCTAAATACAGTATGAACAAAAAAAACATTGAAGCTCAATTTTTCAGCAAATTCGGCATGGGAATATATGGCCAGAAAACCCTTCGACGACCACTCTGGGGTTACAGGGTGATCCCATGTCGATACCAGGGGTTGACATTAAGGAGTGACATTAAGTTCAAATTACGTTCCCAAATTTGGGCTTTTATTTTTAAATGAAAAAAATATATTTCTCATTAGGGTAACTAGGGTATTTGTTTGTTAAAGTAACCTTATCTTTTCTATACTTCACACTCACTTGTCTACATACGTTGGCATCGATCGGCAGAGCACAGAAAACACTTTGTTATTTTCTGCCTCGTAGAAATTCCGAAAAACTCTTAAAATGAAATAATATTATATATATATATATATTAAACTGAGATGTATGATTATTTTAATACACCACCACAATAGCGCTATGCTGCTATACATTGAACTTTTGATGTTAGGACATTCCTGGCGGGTGGTCATTATTGTAAAACTCGATGACTGCGGGGGAACTCCGACCCGGGCCATCCACTAAACGTTGGCCAACAAAACTATTTTAGTCTCAACAATAACATCCAACGGCGGTTTTACTTTGGACTATTTAGTTATATATCCTGCTTAAAAAACTTGCCCAAAATACATATCAACATAATATAAAATGTATTCATAAGATGTCGGACTACAATGACTTCAAAACGCTGGGCCAGCGAGACGACCCCTGCATACACAACCTCTCCAACCACACAACAACAGTCCAGAGACTCCCGCGGGGGTAGCGGTCTACTAGCAGCAGTACACCAGCACGCGCTTCCCAGCTAAATGCAAATACCGTACGCATCAGAGTCCTCGCTATCACCAGCCAATACAACGTCGGGAGCCGTAGTCATGTCAACAGCACTTAGCTTTGAGGTATCCTCTCATAATGACCCTCAACCTGTGCACTCCAAGCCGGGCCTACGCCGGCCCAGCAGAACACAACAGCAGACGGGCAACAGATGCAAACTGGTTGATATAGGAAGCCTCCCAGGGACGACCCACGCTGCGATTCCTTCTCCTCTAACGCCGAACCCTCTCAAGTCCAGCGGCGGCTTCACGTCCTAATGGGCCCAGAGAACCAATGCAACGCATTCCATTATCCTCCTAATGGTATCACATTTAGTTCTTTTTTGCCGCTTTTTTTTAGGCAAGCCAGAGCATGGAAACTGGATCTCTGTGAAAATATCAATTTCATGTTGAGATTGACGGTGAACTGTTTTCTTTTCGTTCCGGGAAATAAAAAAAGAGTTAACCTCTTAAAGCCGTTTAGGCTGGTGGCTAAACGTGAAATTCACAAATATGTCAGTATGTGGGAAGGGAATGGGCTTTAAGCAGCTTCAAAGGACCAACATCATTTACATGCAACTGCCCAGCAGATTATGGGCCAATGAAAAATACTTGATGAATACTTTCCCCATTGAATGGTTTCATTCACTTCACTGAATGGTTTAATTTGTCTCGATGTCACTGTGGGATAGTAGGCAGCCCCTTCATGTGTGTGTGTGTGTGTGTGTGTGTGTGTGTGTGTGTGTGTGCTTGTGTCTGTGTGTGTCTATATGCACGCATGCATGCAAACTGTGACTCAACTCAAACAAAAATGGAAAGCAAGATGATAAAATAGGTGTCACCCGTTGAAAACACCCAGCCGAGGACTCAGACGTCCAAGGGGAAATGTCTTTTGTGTCCAATTTGGGTAATTAGCGGGAGCTGAACTAAACAGCATTGTCCACATCTGAGAACAAAAGGAAGGGCTTTGCCTCATTCCCCAGCACACCCTCCCCGTCCCAATCTCCATTTCCAATGTCCTAATTTTCCCGCCGTTTAATTGACTCATCCTAATGCACACTCCGACTTCTCCCTGGCAACGCACGCCAGTGACGTCTAATAGGCGCATTAGCCACACATGGGAATCTGCAGCAGCGCCATGTTGGACTCAAAATATATCGTCTGCCTGTGAGCCATCGCCTGCCCTCCAGCAACTCATTACAGATGGTGGCGATAGATAAATAACAGTTAAATAAACCATACAGCATCAGCAAAAGAAACGACGCCGGAGAAAAGCAGAGGGAAGCTTCTTTTAACCACAACATTGGTTGAGGACAGAGGATAAATAATGTTATTATTTCATTTGGTCACGACAGGTGAATATATTTTGACATTGGCGAAGGTTGATCAAAGAGATGCAGGCGTGCAAATGCACACAGTGGAGCGTGTCGCTAACTCAGATGTGGAGCCAAGTCCCCACGTGACTATGAATGAAAAACGTACGAGGGCTGAACCTAGTCTATGTTTACTACATGGTACTACTCCCCGCCGTGCGATACTACAGCATTCTGTACAATATCACACTTTCCGTTGTATCACAGAACATATGTTGTCAATACTGCTCGTGTACGACTTACTTTATTACTTGTTTCAGATAAATCAATTCAAGTTCATTTCAACAGTGCGATAATGAATAATGAGTCATCAAGGAACTGTCACAGCCTTTCAAAACACATCACAGAGATTAAGTGACTTTGTATTGGGATGACAAACGCCATCACATCGACCATCAATAACATTTCACAACAAAAAACCCCACACAGAAGCCCAGCCACTATTCCCACTGCTGAACACGCGTATGAGGACATTAACATGGGAATCCACAGCTGCCCAACATATGCAAAGCCTGTCAAATACTCACAACAGACATGTTCAAAAAGGTAGCTGTCATTTTTGTACATGGCGATGTTTGTCCCACAACTGTTTCATGTCAATACATCCATTGTGCGCCACATGGAGAGAACATGGATGTATTAAAACACATTCTGTTCAGCTACAGCGGTGCAGCTGGTTAGCTCCTTTTTCCAAGGACTGCCCATGCATGCCGCCGCATACATTAAATGCATGGAATTTCCTCGCAGCATAAGGCTATGGCTTACGGGGTTCTGTTCTGTGACTTTAATTATCATTAAGTAATAGCGCAGGCAGCAAAGGACGCTCTAAAATATTAAATACCGCTGACATATGAACTGCTGGCTGGCTCCAAAGGCCAGCAAAGGCTTAAAAAAAAAACATTTTGAAACGTGCACGTGTTACTCGCAGGTCATTCCTCGACTTAACGTGGATGATGATGATGAGGGGATGGCGACTGAAGGTTAATGCCAAGACTAATGCAGAGACTAAGGGGAATCTGGTCTATTTAGCCATTCAGCCATTTGTGGCACAAAAGAACAACGATGCCCGCGATACTTGACGGCGATGGCCCTCAGATGGTGACCCTTCCTGTCTGGATATTACACTCCGGCTCTGAGGCGCTGGCGAGAATACTTCAGCACCGCAAACAATTCATCTTCCTAAATCTTCGCAGATCCTGGGACTTTACTGCTTCTTATTTGGAGGTCTGCTATATATATACGTACTCCTATATGCGTGACACAGACGGGCTATTTTACATTTCTCTTTGAAATCACTTGCTTTTAATGATTTTCCTCCGGAAGCACTGTGAACAGCCTTTGGGTTTGACGGGCGCTATATAGAAATACTTGAGTGCACATGGTAATATTGATAGTACATGATTTTAATACTCGCTGCCTCATGAAACCAATGTGATGATAATGACCAGAGGTTCTAGAAGTACTATTGCATTGCACTTGAACAAACAATGAGATAACTAAAGATCTGGGCCATCAAGTATAGATTTTCCCCTCTATTGCAGGTGGTCAACAAGATAAGAAGGTTCCACTATTGCTACCACAGCTCTCTGGACTCACCAGATGAGAGCTGTGGGCTGGACCTGTTCTTACAGATAATTGTGACCACATTGTTGACTCACTACTGTTTGCTGTCGAGAATAACAAACCACACCAGCACAACATTCACCAAACCATGCGTTGTTAACTAACCTTGATTCACTTGATTAACTCACCATTAACTGACCTTGAATCACTTGATTAACTAACCATTAATTAACTAACCATTAACTAACAATGATTCACTTGATTAACTAACCATTAACTACCTTCATTAATAATAAACACTTAATTAACTAATGTTGAATAACTTGATTAATATCATGATAACTTGATTATCTATAGGATTAACTAATATGAGTAAATAATATAGTGGCTCGGGTGTTTGCCTCCCAATCTCAGCACTATCTGCAGGAATCCTAAATCAACTGTTAACTACCTAAGTGTTCCTTAATACATAATGAATGTATCTCATTTCACTGTAAGTCACTTTGGATAAACGTGTTCGCAAAATCCATACGCATGATCAAATAAATACAAAAAATAATCTTGATGAACTACCCTTGAACCCCGAACCTGTCAACCGACGACAGACAACAAAGGTGCTGCTCACACCAACACAGTCTGGTTGGCAAGTGGCCACGGCCAGCTCATCGCCATCCATCATCTCTTCCAGAAGATAACCCAGAAAGAACCTCTGCCTCCGAGGTCTCAAAGGGTCTCCTATTATGTACGTCCCCACACTGGGGAAAACAAAGGGTTTCCTATGCACCACAAGTGGTGATGGGGTTTGTGTGGACGTCAAAGAGAGAACCGGGCACAGCCGGCGACTTAGAATGGAAACTCTGAACTGTTGTCGGACCAGACCCCCATTAGTGTCCTACTGATACCAAAGCCAATAAACACTTGCCACTCACAGCTGGAGACAAGCCAAGACCCCGGGGAGGCGGATGAATTTAAAGGGCTTCTTAGGGACTCATAGGGCAAGCTGTTTACACACGGAGGCCCTGGGTGGTGTCTCGTGTTGGAGCTCTGGGTGGAGGATGTCAAAAGGAAATCGAAATGACTACAGTGTGACGCGTTACTTGTTACAGCAATAGCAACCTGGGATCCAGCAGTCTTATCATATTATAGCATGTGATAGCATGTTATATCACGTTATGTCATATCATGTTATATAATATATCATATCGTGCTATATCATGTTATAGCATGTTATATCATATTATAACATGCTATATCACGTTATAGCATGTTATAACATGTTATTTCACGTTATATCATGTTATATCATATCATGTTATATCATGTTATATCATGTTATATCATATCATGTTATATCATGATATATCATGATATATCATGTTACAGCAGAACTTTTGGGCAGGAGACGGAACACAGTCTGAAAAACAGCAAGGGGTGGAGTTACGCCTTGTGGAGGAAGCTTCCAGAAGGGGATTTTAATGAGTGTATCTACGGTGGGCTGTTTACACGGTGTTGGTTTGAAACCTTTCAAGACGCTGTTTTATAGTTTACTACTGCTGGCCGAGTTTGTGTTCGCCAATTAAGTGGTTACAGAGTCCCGCCTCCAGCAACACGATTGGTGGAAAAACAAATAATCAAATGATGTGACTTGAGTGAGTCTACAGCAACACAGAGGTGAGACAGAGGCTGTGGTTGAACGACGATAGTCACGACGAAGACGTCAAATCAAGGTTTCTCAAGGTTTCAATAATCAATTGTGTTTATGACATTGCTGCTGTGAGAGGTTCACTATGATTGATGTACACATGCAACGCGCTGACAATGAGGAGCCAAACACAGAAACCAAGCGCAGCCTTGGATCCCTACTTCTAAAAGTATTAATAGATAATGAGCAATCCATCCTACACTTGTCATGTCCCGCTCAACTGCCAAAGCACAGCCACCGCTTTCCCAATCCGCACAGCACACAGAAGTGAAACGTTTCATTATTACGGGGTTTTTTGTTGTTGTTGTTGTTGAAGTACTTTGTTATTCAGCTACACAAACATAGTGGGTACTGTGCCAAAACAATGTGTAGCCGTAATTGAATCACAGAAAGAAAACAACGTAGAAAAAAACGTATTAGAAAATGTATTAGAAAATCACCACTGGTATAATTACTGCTCTTCACGAGTAGAACTACGAATTGCAAAAACACGGCTTGGGAGATAAACACTGGGTATTTATGGATGAATGACAATGTCAGCTTTCCAGGACTCAGAGAGGCTATCGCTCATATCCAATCTCCATCCTCATTGTGCCCACACGCAACACTGCACCTACTCAGGTTTATAAGAGACTGCAGCACGCCGGACTGCTTTTCCGTTGTAATTGCTACGCTCTTTACCTACACAGCAGAGAGCTTTTTGCCGAATTAATTTCTCTGCGTTCACCTTTTCATAAATACATCTGTAATATGTGTCGCGGGTGGAGGGGGGGGGGTGGGTCCCCACCGGGACCTTGACATGACCTTCAGTTCTCGACATTGGGTACCACTCGGCACTTTAACGTTACTGCATTTGAGAGGAACACAAAGGTCCCGTCGAAAGTGTCGCGGTACTCCCTCGCGATGCTAAAGTGTCCTTTCTGGGCTCCTCTGACCGCAGGACACACAGGTATTGGATCAGGAACCGATTTATTGTTAAGGTTGCGGTCCATGTTTGTAGGCAGAGCAGATGGTCAACGCTGGTCAACATGTCAGCGCGCTTCTCTTGAGTGCGTGTGGTGGCGTGGTTCAACCCGTGTGCCTCGATTGGCCGATGCACCACAGGTGTGCAGCCTCGCCCGGGCAGCCCCAGAGTCTCATCAGCCTGCCTCCAGGTGAGGCTGCTTCATCCAGCCACCAACCGCACGCCACAAATAGGGTTTTTTTGCGAGACGAACCTGCAACACCACTTTTGTGATGAACCCCCTCTCCCCAACCCCCGGCGTCTAATGTGATTCCTGTGATTGTCTCTTCGTTTTTTCAATCTAACATTGGTTTCACCTTGTTACCTGGATGGTGTTTATGACTGCAAGGAATCATGGGGACAAAAGAGATTAGGAGCGATTAGGCCCAGGATCACGCTGATGACACACTTTGCAAATGATTCATTGTCCCTGGATATTCTGCCTCTTTCCAACTCTTTCCAGATCATTACGGCAGATTTGGACCTTC
>OMNS01051880.1:24123-34282 GCA_900303225.1 Laemonema laureysi | reverse complement strand
GATATCTCATCTATGTATTCCCACCAATTAGGCTTACATGGTTTATTTTTATACGAGTCTACTAGCACACTGCTGTTTAAATAGAAGATGAAGTGAAATTCCATTAGACAAATATAACACCAAAACTACTTAAACCATCAATGCATTCTACATCAATGCATTGATTGAACTGATGGAACATTTTAACTTTACAAATAGTATCCAAATGATTTCTTTACAGGATAGAACAAGTTAACCAAAGATCTGCTTTACTGGCTTTAATACCAAATATGGCATTTTCTTCCCTGCATGCTATCAAAAAAGAACATCATGAACAGACTTCCATCATACTAGATATACAGACTATAGATTGTACAGGCATACGGTCAGAGTGGTTATATAAAGATGAAGTGCACATAAAAAGATGTTCTCTCCTATGACAATTAACCCATAAAAAGCTCAGGTAAAAAGAAAGGCCCTAGAGTAAGTGGATTACATTCCTAATATATACCAAGAGTTGAGGAAGGAGGTCAACGTGTTGGCTAACCTACATTTACTGACAATGAGAGCATGTGAGCAATAAGAGACTGATCAGATAAACTGCCATTAAGGAGTACCAAACACGTTCTCATAATGCCAAGACTCAAAACAGAACTACATGTTTTGCTAGCATTTGACAAAGTAGAAAAACAAACATTGGGATTCATTGTCATAACACAAGCTTCATAGTGCACTGTGAAGATAATTTCACTCACAGCTTAACACTCCCACTGATGGCTTTTACAGCCAAAACACCAATATTTTGTAAACACAGTTCCTTCTTAAGTACAAACTAGGAAAGTCCAACAAGCTTCCAGGTTAAAGTTAATTTATTCTTACTTGCAAAGAAGGCACTATTTAGCTCTCATCTATTGCACATCTATTGAGAGAAAGATGAATAGCAGGCATCAAACATGAGTGATAGGTTTCAATTAACCAGTAAGGGTCAATGTGCCAGTATTGTCATCCAAACAGGACTAACAGCAACATTAATTAATGTACAATGTATTATTAATGTATAATATAATTTCTAACGTCAGTCTCCCGTTCCAAAACAAAACATCCTAAGCACCTATACATGAAGGCATCTTTTTGCTAAAATGCGACATAAGTATTTAGTTTAAGTTTTGGCATATCCAAATGATTTAACTCGACACAACTATTTCATAATGAAAAAAAATGTAGACCAACTATGGCAAAAACAATCAAGACACTTTTCGAAAAAGAAACGTCCACAGTGGCTTTGGATGTGATACTTTAGGTATCAGAAGTCCAGGTGGCAACTGTTATTTATACATCAGGGTTTCCCCTACTTCCCCTAATTGATCATGGCGCACTGCCACGGTAAAATAAAAGCTGCCACGCCTTCAAAATTAACTTTCTTTTTTTTCCAGATGTTAAAAACAATGTAAAGTATATAGTATGAATGGATATGTACCTATAGTCTATATTTGTGCACATATACTCGCCATAATCAGAGTTTGAAGGGATAATTTAAATATCATGAAATGTGACACTACGCTGCAATACATTTTATTTTGAAAAACCGAACAGCGGAGTCATCACTTGGCTGTCTGGCTGGACTGTGGCGCACTTAAGAGTGGAGGAAAAGAGACGAGTCAGAGGGAGAGAAAAGCTTGAGAGAAAGGGACCCAAGCAAGGTTAAGTTTAATGCATTTTATGTTCAAGCCTGTGAACACGACCCTAACGTTAACGTTAATATTGCATTGATAACGACACTAACGTTTAACATTAAGGATGCATATTTCGGCCTTCACGTGTTACATTTCAGATAGTTTGAACAGCACGACATGCTTAATGTCAGGTAGCGTAATTTTCTGTAATGATGCATTCCTGGTTGCATTTTCACAATGTACAATGTATATACATTGTACATTGTGATGTTGTGCTACAGTTGTGTCATTTCACATCTCGCAGGAGGCAGGAGGAGATTAGTTGTGAATTTGTTGTGCAGTTGTGTTGTGAATAAATATGTATTTATAAAAACTATCAGTTTTAAGTCCTCAAGCCCTCCAACACAGTTTCAAAAAATCCTAGGGGAAACCCTGTACATATAGTCGATACATCCATAGTGGCAAATAATCAATGTGGACGCTCACAGTCAGAGTGAATAATGCTACAACACAGCATAGTTGGAAGATTTAATTTCTGCCTGAAATAAACGTCATGTTTTAGAGTGAATAGCACCTAGTGCATCATCAGTTGGTAGTACTACAGGGCCATAGCACAACATCTGATGCCAATAAAGTGAAGTAGAAGAGGTAGGTTTAGGCATCAAATAAAACCAATTAAAAAACAGTGTGTGGTTTCAAAATGGAGCCCAGGTTATCCATGTATGATGGTCTCATGCAGTGAAACAACTTGACGAAAACAACAAAGGTAACACATCATTTTTGGTTGCCACTACAAAGAGCGTACTTTGTTCTTGATGGTGTTTGGCCTCCAGTTCAGGTTTGAGTTCAGTGGAGTCTCAGCTTTCATATAGTTTGTGTGAAAAACATTGCCATTGCTGTCCATGTGCACATGCAGTTATGAAATACATAACTCTTGTTGTTACATGCGTATTTGTATCTCTTTGTTCTATTTATTTTAGTTTGGGATTGTGTTTCATTTAGGTAACAACGGTTATGAGACAAAAGGTTGAGAATCGCTCTAGGCGTGTGTCAGTGGTTGCATCGTCGTCCGTCATTTTGACGTACAGGGTCATAGAAATTCCGTAATCTATTATTACACATCATTTTACTTTTCATTTTTTAGTAATGACATTTGTGGCATATCAGCCATTCTTTTTCATTAATTTTCATTTTTTAATAACAGAACAAGCTTATAGATTATGCATTTTTAAGGGAATGAGAGTAAAACATTAACTGAGACACCGACTACCCTTTTTGCGGTCAACAGGAAGCAGATGAATATTTTTCCTCCCTCTGCAGTGACAGCAGGCCACTAAAAACATTGTGGCCATTCTGCCTAATGAGGCAAATATGAACAATGCCATTTTTTAAAAGTAGACAATTACAATAAAAATGTGAACCCTGCTGACCTGCTGTAGCCTAGCCTGAACTCAAACCTTCCTCCTGATCCGCATGGACTAAAACTGGGTGCTCGCTTGTGCGTAATTAAACATCAGCATCAAAGGAGATTGCTGCAGAGGCGATTGTCATCAGGTTTTGCCTCGGACAGACAACAAGCGACTTTATCAACGGAATCACAATTACTGGGCGTTTTAAAGAAGCTTCGGACGCTCAGCTGCCGTGAGATTTTGCAATTGTATCATACAGCCTACCAATGCAATGGCTAAAGCTGTTAGACAACGAGGACATCAACGAGATCAAAGACAAGACTACAACACAACAGCTAATTAATATGCACACTCGCGCCACCAACTGGACAGGAGTGTGAATTACTAAAAATGTAATTAAACTAAAATAAAAGTGTAACTGACTAGTATTTCTGGTGCCAACTAGCAAGCACAGCAACGACTAGGCTACTAATCGTGACTCATCCTGAACGCCAATTCTTACATTTATATCCATGGTCTATTCCACTGATTCCCAACCGCTGTGCCACACCGTGAGAAATCATCAGGTGTGCCGTGGAAGATTAACCAATTTCACCTGATTGGTACTAAGACTTGGAGTATACATACTTTTTGTGACATTTTTGTTTGGTGGTTTGCCGTGTGACTTTTCTAATGTAAAATATGTGCCGTGGCTCAAAAAAGGTTGGGAAACACTGGTCTATTCAAACTGCCGCTATAGCTTTTTTTCGTAGAACGCTGACCAATTGTTGTAAATCACATTTGTTTCAACGCAGGTCTGTTTTTGTAGAAGTACTGTTCGTGGTGTGTAGTGCATGATTGGTCGTATCAATGCAGGTCAATCCAGACCTCTTCCTGACATGTAGGTGTTCTTGACAGTTAATCAACACTGACTTTCTGTGTGGAAAGGCTGGCTCTGCGAGAGTACCATAGGAACAACCGTGAAATCTGATACCATAGTCAACTGTGGACATCTGATACCATAGGATCAACCATGGACATCTGATACCATAGGATCAACCATGGACATCTGATACCATAGGATCAACCATGGACATCTGATACACTTCAGCACATGTTAACAACGAGTACAACACCCTGGAGGTTAAGTGGCAGTACATAAATACATTTTGGCATGCAAAAGCAATGACCCAAGCAATGATGGACTGAACACAGCAGCATCCACTCCATGTTTTATTCTATATGGGAGCAACCCCTGGTAACCCCTTTGGATTTCTCATGGAAGGCTGTGGGGAATTGGGAAGAAAAAATAAAATGGAGTGAGTGATGCCGTTAATGAGTCATTGCTTAAAACAAGAATAAGGGACAAGAGGAAGGGACCGGCAGCAGAGATAAAACACAGATGGATAACTTGGTTGAGGACAGAAGACAGACTTATCAGAAACTCTATAAAGGCAAGGGAAAAGAGTGGCCATCTGGAGGACAAATTACTTATCCCAAATCTGTGGCCTTTCTAAATGGTACTTCCTGCCTTTCTATTCCCTCAGGCGACAAAGTGAACATTGATAAAACCACAATCCAGGGATAAGATGGTATATTAAAAAAATACAATATGGATGTGGCTATAGATATATAAGGGCTGCCCCCAATATGTTAAAATTATCCTTTGTTAGTTTTGTAGTCGGATATTGGATAATACTTTGGTACCACTTTGACACCTTCCGTCCAGTATGAGAATAGGCAAGACCGACGGCGCTGTTGTCAAAACGCCAAAGAAATTGGCAGTGTTGGAGCACTTTAAACGAACTGGTGGTAATAATAATATTATTCAAGTGTTCTAGGACGTTCTGAAGGACTTTTTTTTTTTTTTACATTGTGGTGCTCCCATTAGTCAGTTGCAGTCATAGAAATAAGTTGCGGTAAGGGTTCATTGTATTTAGCAGCTATTTCAATGTTTAAACAGGGGTAAAAGATACCAAAATATTCTACCTACAAATACTTGGTAGTAATGTAATACAAATTAATAGAACCTTTAGCCATGTTTGTTTTTTTTCCCTTTTTTGGCAATCCGTCACCTGGAATAGAGCCTGTGTGTTTTCTCTTGGCGTGCTTGTGAATTGCGCTAGTGCCGTTTCATCCAAACTTTCCACAAATGTTCAAACCACTTTCTTGGTTTTGTACTCTATGTCTTTTACACTGAAGCTCTGCACTGAAGCTCACTCATTGGTCCAACCAGTCAGATTGGGACCAATGAGTGTATCCCAAAGGTCATCGACGTAGCAATCTGAGATATTGTAGTTTTGCTTTTTGAGTTAATTAAATAACATTTAACAACAACAACTAGTGTGGACAAGTAGTGGACAGAGAAAGAGATAGCAAGAGATAAAAGCAGTACAGCCACTTGAAAGGTCTTTTACCATAGTTAAGAAATAGCCAGGTTAGCACTCATGCTATGCCATTTGACACATGATAGCATGGCATGAATAATAAGACATTTTGGTAGCATTTGCTGAATTCTCTGGTAGTTAGTGAACACACTCCTAGTTCTAACAAGCAAGCAGTTTGTCAGACTGTGTGTGGAGTCAAATCAATTATCCTTTTGGGCAAGACATGCAAAACAGAAAAATGCATCCATGTGAAATATTGAAATGTGAAAAGAAAGTCACCGTCAGCAACAGCAGTTTTTACACAGCCTACATCAGATGATTTTGTTCCTGCAAGTTCCGTATTTTAGCCCAATCCTTTACCTCGCAGGAATTCACTTCAATTGCCCAAATAAGGTCTCTGTATATCAAACTGATATGATAGCTTACTGTTATGGATGTACATTTGAAAGTGTTTGAAGTCTTATAAAAAGTCATGATCATTGTGAAAATATAAAGCTTTAAAATGCTACGTGTCATCACCCAAATGATGATGCATCATCATTTTAGTTTGTTATAAGCCAACCTTATATGGTGTTCTTCCTAGAAAGTGTTTTAGGGCAGCATGTTACTGATCGGTTCTTCAGTTTCCTTTACAAAAACATGAAATGTACTTGTGTTACCTTTCTCCACCTGGAATAAGCTTCTCAGCGTACCATGTGCTTCTGAGTGCTCTAGATCTACCTACCTTTGCACACTGAGGTGAAGTACAATCAGAAAACATGACAATTGTGTTTTCAGCTAACTACGCCAATGCAAAAATGTGTAGCAAGCTCCTCCACTAAAACACAGGGTTTGGTTTTTGGAATGTCTGTCATTTTTGCCCATAATAACAACATTGTTATCATTAACATCATTGTTTGTCACCACCCTTGACTGTCTACCATCCTCTGTTCAATGGCTTCGGAAGCATAAAACCTTTGTTTTGACACTTTTCAAAGTGGAGCGGAGGGGCAGTCTATTATTGAAAACATGTGAGATTATTTGTTTTGTGTGTCTGATTATCATTTATTTCTAGGTTTGAGAAGGCTACTTCTAATACCTACAGAAAATCGTACCCATACGTACCGGTTAACATTAGCACGCTGATGTAGATTCCAAGGTACCAGAGGATTAGCTCCACAACTCAAGCTAATACACCTTCCAGCTAATGCAAACATTAATCATTTACGTGTATATCTGAAATAAACGATGTTTTTGCTACACTGCTAAACTGACACACCCACCTAGTGTTTCATTTTGTCTGTCTAAGATGAGAGAAAATCCTGATATTATTCAATCGAGAGGGTTTATATTGTGCACTGATGCTTATGGAGATGCATTGAATAGTATTTTAGTAAATAAAGCATGAAATATAACCAATGGCAAGGACCTATAAAAACACACAATTGGATGATGTGATAATGTACACTGTTGATGTAGGGCACCATAGGGAGTTAACAATAAATGCAGGTTAGTCATTAAACAAGAGGTGAAACAAGGGTTTTTGCAGCAGAGGTCTGGAAACACAGCCAAATCAAACCATGAGTTGTAGGAACAAATACATTCAGAAAATCACCTTCGTAACCATTTGGGTACAAAGAGGCCCTCTCAGAAAGCAGCTCCCAGCTCTGACTCAGCTAAAGATATAAATAAATAAAAAAAGACCAAACACAAACATTTAGGAGTGGTTGCCAGCCTGGCACCCAGGGATTAGGCTTGGATTGGAACCCCCTGCAACAGAGTGGCCTTGATATTAACAGGCTTGGTCTCAACAAGAAGCATGAAAAATTGATTCCCCGGGTTGGCAACCGGTAGGGACAAAATGGTTGACAGTCGCCCAAATCTGGTTACCTAGGTACCGAGCCAAGGGTACTCCACCAAAGACGTAAACCAGATGCTGTCACATGACACTTTCCACGATAGCAATGCTGTCATACATCAGTGAGACTCTTTAGACTACGCTCCGTGCTTCACTAGGCTACGAGTTAAGGCACTCAAGAAGGCTGAGCAATCGACGGGCTAATGCATAAATGGTTTTTGCTTATTTACAGATGAAAATTAAAAGTACTTTAGGGGATAAGTAAGACGGTACATAAATGTTAATCTATTGGACGGAACTGCTTGCAACTGACAACTGCTTGCTAAAGAATCACACAATCTGAAACTGGACCATTCACATCGCTGCAACGAGCAGGGATGTGAAGCTGTGTGAGGCCGTTAGGCCGGGTTCTTACACTCACGTTACGCCAGGAGTTGGAAGCCAGCGATACAAACTCCAGGGACTATACTTCACCTGGAGAGAGACTAAGAACGCTGTGCTTCTTGGCAACTGGTGACGAGTAAAATATCAACCCGGTGATTTTTGTCATTACGTTGTTACGATTCCCCCTTTTAAAATAAGTTCCTGTAACGCCCACCAGCTAATGGTCCGGGAGACCAAGCTACACAAGCTCCTGGACCACAGATAGCATTGCGATTTGAGGTACTGATTAATTAGGTATTCACAGAGAATCTGTGGATACCTATTGTTTTTTTAATTATTATTCATCTTTTTATTTTCAACGGCCCATATTTCCGAGTTGGAATGGTAACTTTTTTTTCTTTTCAACATTGATAGTAACCCCGGACAATTAGATGTCAAAAAAGTTTCAGACCACTTTGCCCATAGGTGGCGCTATAATTAGCGGTCAAGTCAAACGATCAGCCCTGCTGCCACGAACGACGAAAATGAAGAAAAATTGAAAATTGGTGTATAGACCTTATTTCACATGCTGATCATTTAATCCTATTGGACACATAAAGTCTGTCATGATATATTTTTTTTTACAGTACAAATTTCTGAAAAAACAAAAATCTAACCACCAGGCCAAATAACACTAAATTTGGTACACATGCTCTATGGACGTCCCTGACTAACGTGAAATCGTGACATTTCGATTTTTTTGAAGTTATATGGAAATTTATCGGCATATGCGATTGATCATAACTCTGCTTCAGAAAGTACTATTGACTTGAATCTTGGTAGGCACATAGAGGACATAGTTCCTAACAACTGGTAAAAAGTTAGTGTCGATAAATTAATTAAATTAATAAATTACTGACGTCACAGGGTACATTTGTATATCAAAAAATATTTTATATCAATCATAACTCCGCTTTGGAAGTTGATAGGGCTTTGAAACTTGGTCCGGACATAGAGGACATGGCTCCGAAGGTTCGATCCACAATTTAGGTCGATACCTCAAAAAATGACACAACATGAGGAGCATCGCGGTCAACCCGGATAGCTTTCTAACAAAACAACTCAGAATATTGGTTAAATCGATAATTTGATTGTGTCTCTGTGTGTGTGTGTGTGTGTGTGTGTGTGTCTGTGTGTGTGTGGCGGTGCATGGGGGTGGAGGTGCATGGATGTGAATACCTTTTGAGGCTGCGAGCAGCTTTAATTTATTATTTTTAATTATTATTTTTTTTACTGTGGTCCTACATTCCTTTGTGCGATCCAAATTTCAGGAGCACATGTACTCCTTGGGAAAAAAAGTTAGTGTAGAGCCCTGAGTCACAGATGATGTGTTCTGTAACATGGAGTCAGATAATCAAAGATAATTTACATGAGTACAAATGCACAGTTTCTTAGCATCTTATGAAGAATCTTTGATATCTTACCAGCAACCTCCACAATGTCTCCAGGCACGATGTCCCTGGCCTTGATCCTTTGGACACTCTTCCTATCCTGGCGGTACACCTTCCCCATCTCTGGTTCATACTCCTTCAGTGCTTCTATGGCATTCTCTGCATTTCGCTCCTAAAACCCAATTAAAAAGGTGCTGTAGGTAAGATTCAAAAATAGTAAAGAGAGCAGCAAAGAGCAGAAGATAGCAAGATTTTGAAACTAAATGAAAAAAAAAAGTCTCCTCACTCTTTGCTTCCTGCCTACGTTTCGCCGCCATTGAGAAGTATTGCATTTCATACACCTGTTGACAGGCAAGATTCATTCTCCAAACCAATCAGGGAAAAGATTACCTGATTGGTCACAAATGAAGAGGGAGCAATCCAATATCTAAATTGGCTCATACAGTGACAGGCGCAGTCAACTCAAAACAGATATTCTCAGAGTGCATTTCACTCACTAATAGCTGATGTACGACTAGGCCATTTATAACAAATCACACTCAAATAATAGCTCTTGAATCTTACCTACAACACCTTTAAATAAATTAGTTGAGTAAACAAAAACCTGGACTCATGTTACATGCCAAAAATAATGTGCTCTCGATGAAAGAGCACATCATTTAGTTTTAGTTTGACAAGTGGAAGCTTCACAAACCATTTTGCAGTATCAATCAATTGTAAATTGAATAACTGAGGAACAAGATCAACCTTTAACCTTCAAATCAGCACTTGGCACTGGCAGCCAAATGGTTTGTTTATTTAAAACAAACCATGCAAGGTCTCAAATGTTAACACATTTACATTTGGGCTGCACGATTATGACAAACTATAATTGCGATTATTTTGTCCGATATTGTGATTGCAATGATTCATTGCGATCAACAAATGATCGATTTAACCAATATTCTACGGGCCTACTGTATATAAAAACAATAAAGCAATTGCTGAGTTGTAAGAGTCTGTAATTTGATTTTAATATATCAGGCATACACAACCGATTTATTTCAGGCTTTTACAATTATTGTAATGTCGTTTTTTTAAT
>OMNS01051880.1:0-13768 GCA_900303225.1 Laemonema laureysi | reverse complement strand
ATATATATATATATATATATATATATATATATATATATATATATATATTATTGCTTACTCATTGCATTACTCTCTGCATACAAAAGTATCTAAAGTGCTTTAAGGGATAGACACTGCTAACAGTAGGTCTATGTTTGGTACTCAGCAGAGGAATCAGATAAGCATAACTCCATATAAAGGTATACGGACCACAGACCAACTACTGAGGTCATCCCAGAGTGAGAAGGTCAAAGGTTAAATACCAATGTTTGATCCAGTGACACAACCAGGAATCTTGCTTAACGAAATACATTGTTTGGAATATGCAGATTTGGTTGACTGATTCCCCCAATATTGATAAACATAGTTGTGTTCCATAAGCAGAAGGCAGGGAGGTGATTTATTTTGCTTCCTTTTGCTGCTCCCAAGTGGACAAAGACAATACACAAAATAAATACTGAATTATACATGTTATGCACTTACATATACCAACTGTGGTGTCATCCAGTATGTCACCAGTAATTATGACATGGATTCCTTGCTGTAGGACACTTTAGCAGCTGAGGCAAAATCAGCTGCCCTATAGGCTACTATACCTCCTAAACTACAGCCACCAATACTAACTAACTAATACTATTTAGACATATATAGTATAATTTACTCTGACAATGACTTTCAATTAGTTGGTATAGTGTAGGCTATAAATATATAATTGGAAGTAAAATGAAAAAGAAAAGCATGTATATATTTTTGTTTCATATGTATATTTTTTGGGAAATGTTTTTTTACTTAAAGATCCTGTTATTGCAATATTTCTATAACACATGCATGATCTTATAACATAATTACTTACTTTAAATAAGTGAGATAGGCATTTATATCAGTTAATAGAGAAATCATTATCTTTATCTTTAATCCACGTAGGCCTATATATGCCTAAGTGCAATACAAAATATAGTAAGTCTTTCTATTAAAGGAAAAAAAGATTAGCCTATACTTTCTCCCATAACTAAGCCACTAATTAATTAATAATGTTGCTACATGAAATATGTAATTTTCTATATTGTTTTATATTCCCAGATATTTGGGTGAAAGTATGAAACACAAAAGGAAGCAGCTCCTTATATGTGGAGGATATGCATATGAAATAAAGAGGTGTGCAAAATACGTCACTTCCCCAATGTCCCATTCACTTGACAATATTATTATTATGACATTATTAATAGTTATTATAGTCCTCATAATCAACATCATTGTACCAACATCAAGTCTGCGTATTATGCGAGCTTTGACCATTGCTCTTATAATACATCAATGGCTTCGACTAACACAAATCCGTCAAAAAGAAAACAAATCCCGTCAAAAGAGCAGTTTACAGTAAGTCGCGCGATACTTGCATCAGGGGTCAAAGTTGATTGTTGCCATCGCCATGTGAATGTTGTTGCCGCAAGTGCTAATGTTAGCGTTAGATAAGTTCATTGTGAACTTATAGACAACCAGATTATGTATTATGTTTAACAACTGCCAGTGTTTTTGCTTAACTTAGTATATACCCAGCAGTGTTAATGCTT
Source organism: Laemonema laureysi (assembly GCA_900303225.1). NCBI lineage: Eukaryota > Metazoa > Chordata > Actinopteri > Gadiformes > Moridae > Laemonema > Laemonema laureysi. Next base: position 12,218 of record OMNS01051880.1, on the reverse strand, counting down.
TTCATTTCGCGTATTTTATAAACGACTCAAGCTGTAGCAACTACTTGTCCAGCCGTTGTGATCTTTGTTGAAAGTCTACTTGTATATGGGCACCTAATAAGGGATGCTGAAAATACGACATCTTCTGAGTGCCTTTACTGACCCGCAACAGTTACGTTTCAATTACAAAGGTGAGTAAATCAAAACAATGTCTTAATCTGGTCTGTTTGGGTTAATGACCGTGGCTTGTTTTTTATGTTGTCACATTCTATAACTTAAACAAACTTATAACATACATTGACAAAATATACTGGGCATATAGAGTGAGTGAATGTATTATGTTATGTTGAACTTGCATAAAGGGGAGTCGACAGACTGCATGACTAGATTGTCTGTATTGATTGCAGGTTTCCAATATAGATCACGTTGCACGATGAGCCAGGGAGAGCTGCTAACCATAAAGTCAACTAAAAGAGTGAACGAGGAGACGATTTCTGGTGAGAATGTGCAGATAACAAAAAAGGTGAAGTTGGAAGGAGAAAACACTGACGATGAAAAGAAGTATCCTAAAAAGAAAGTGGTGCTACTCCTGGCATATTCTGGAAAAGGATATTATGGGATGCAGGTATGTTTGCCAAACGCACTTTCAATCATGGATAATTCTGATCTTCTTTAATTGTATTTTTATGTTGTGTATTTTAGAGAAATGCTCGAAACTCGCAGTTTAGAACAATTGAAGATGAGTTAGTCTCTGCTCTTATTAAATCGGGCTGCATTCCTGAAAACCATGGAGATGAAATGAAGAAAATGTCTTTCCAAAGATGTGCCAGAACAGATAAGGTATGTAATGAAACAAATTAAATGTTGTATCCATCCCTTTTACAATTTGCATTGACGTGTTAATGTTATTGATTATTTTGTTCTGATCTATTCATTTCATGTAGCCTAATACAGTCACTGTTGTACTGTGTTAATGGTAAACATTTGTAATTGTCAGGGTGTGTCTGCAGCTGGCCAGGTGGTGTCACTTAAGCTGCGATTGATTGAAGACATCATTGAAAACATCAACAAGCATCTTCCCGCACAAATCAGAGTTCTAGGTAAGATGTTGCTTTTATTTTACAGTAAATGTAACCAGTTATGTACATGTAATCAAACTGTTAAACTACTTTGGACAACTGAAGGACCAGATCACCATCTCCATCTTTAAGATGGTCGATTTTAACAGACAACCATCCATTACTTAACTATTAAAATCCCCAAGTGATAAATTTAGTAATTTGGCAAAGCTAGTTTTAATGGAAAAACACCATTTGTTTCATAAAGTTGGTTAAACACCGTGATATTGATGCTCCGTCACACAGCTGTATGAATTGTAGTAATAAAGTTTTAATAAATCTTGTGATGTTACACCTGGTTCACTAAATAATTTGTTTTAAGTGGCTAGGACGAATATATGCCTTCCAAACATTGTTTTTCCTTTTCTTTCATAGGTTTTAAACGAGTGACCCAAGGCTTTAACTCCAAAAACAACTGTGATGCACGGACATACTCCTACATGCTTCCAACTGTGGCCTTTGCACCAAAGGACTATGACACCCAGAAGTCAGCAGCTTTCCGCCTGGACCCAGAGACCCTCAACAGGGTCAACTGGCTGTTTTCCCTTTACAAAGGCACGCACAACTTCCACAACTTCACGTCACAGAAAAGCCCCCAGGACCCAAGCGCCCGCCGCTACATCACAGAGATGTCCTGCGAGGTGCCTTTCCTCTGCAGCGAATCTGAATTTGCCGTGATCACGGTGCGCGGCCAGAGCTTCATGCTGCACCAGATCCGCAAGATGATTGGCCTGGTGATCGCCGTGATCAAGGGTTATGCAAAGGAGGAGGTGCTGGAGCGCAGCTGGGGCCAGCAGAAGGTGGACATCCCCAGGGCCCCTGGGCTGGGCCTGGTGCTGGAAAGGGTTCACTTTGACCGCTACAACCAGCGCTTCGGTGGGGATGGTCTTCACCAGCGCCTGGAATGGGATGAGGAGGAGGAGTCGATAAAGGGCTTCAAGAAGGCCCACATCTACCCCAGCATCGTGGACACGGAGTCGGAAGAACGCTCCATGATCAGCTGGATGGCCTCACTTCCAATCCATGACTATGAGGCCTCGGCAGCCGATAGACGGGAGAAGGACCAGAAACAGGTAGTGTGCAATGTCACACCAAAGCACATAGATGATCTCTTTATACACATGCAATGTTTCTTAATTTGCTCATTCTTTTTTTTCCCTCCAGGACAATGATGTGGGGAATGAATCCGATTAGACCAATATCTCAATACTTTATTTTTTTTGTTATGGAATCGTCTTCCAAGAATGACATGATTTGTGTGCAGTCAAATAATAAACCTTGGTTCTCTTATAGTGTATTACAAAAGCCTTTTTCTTTGTTAAATCCTGATTTTGTTGTGGCTCATTCAATATAACAATTTTAATTTCAACATTATTTTAATGGTGATGGTGAATGACATACACTAACATCAATGGTTGTTTACAATAAAATGTAGCTGTCATAACATTTGTATAATGGAGCTTCACTAACAAGTACAATGTTGTCTATTACAAGACGATTTGCGCTCTTGCTGAACAGGCTTGGGGTTTCAGTTGCACTGAAACATATCTTTGCATAGGGCAATGTTGGATTTCCAAATTGTGTGAATGAATTTACCCCTTGATTCTCAAAATAAGAAACAAGAATTCTTTCATGGAATGGAAGCACAGTGAGAGGTGAATTGTATAATGTATATAATCATATATTGCAGATCAAATCAAGATGACAAGGCTTTTGTTGCAGGTAATACAAAATGTTCTCCAATAGGTCAGATAGCCTAAATGTGACGAAATGGACCCCGGAGGTTGTTTTAAAACGGTACCACGAACACAGTCCCTTGTATTCAGTCTGTGGTTCTACTGCAGGCAGAAGTGCTGACCGAGAATCCCCCCTCCTCCCTGTAGAAGCTTCCTGGCAGGTTCAAATTCCAGCGGAAGACTCTTGGTCGCTTTCAGGTCTCTTTCCATTAGCTAAAAAGACATGGTAAGACATTAAGTTTAGGGTCAAGTTATTCTTGATTCATTGCTAGCACAGTTAGACAATATAAATTACAGCTACTGGCAGGGCGACTGTGGCCCAGGAGGTAGAGCGGGTCATCCACTAATCGGAAGATTAGCGGTTCGATTCCCGGCTCCTCCAGTCCGCATGTCGAAGTGTCCTTGGGCAAGACACTGAACCCCAAATTGCCTCCGATGGCTGTTCCATCGGTGTGTGAATGTGTATGCATGGTTAGATTAGCTCCTGATGAGCAGGTTGGCACCTTGTGAATGGGTGAATGATGACTTGTTCTGTAAAGCGCTTTGAGTGGTCAAAAAGACTAGAAAGGTGCAAGTATGGCGTAAGTAATGTAAGTGCAGTCCATTTACCATTTATTTTATTTACTGATGACACGCAGACAGTCCATGACAACCACAAACAAAAAGACCCAATAGAACTCAAGCTAGACATCAGTAAATTAATTAGTAATTAGTAAATAAATTCCGCAACCCGTGTGCACAACTTGGACATTAGACTGAGACATTAGTTTAATCTCAAGCTGAGTCTTGCATTTGGAAGATGTATTAACCAAGTCACGCAATACAGCCTATTAGGCCTGTCAAGTTTAGTAGATTAGTCCCCAGATAGAACGGCTGTAGTGTTTTTGGTTTGAAGGGTTCATTATATAATATGAAAGAACGAATCAAGCTGTTGAGAACTCTACTCTGTGAGTATATTATATATAAATTATAGTATAATATATTATAGTATAATATATTATATCCGCAGTGTTTGGATGGGGGTTCTGCGGACCTTCGTAGGCGGGCATTCCCCCTACCCCAGGGTAGGGGACCGCGTCCTTTTTCCTGCAAGTCATTTCGGAACCCCCATGACTAGGGGTTCCGAGACAGAACCTCTAGTTGTTGTCATATGGATGAAACTGATATGTGATACTTATTGTTGATGCTGCAGCGTTTTGAAGACATTCTCCTATTAATCCCATTATGCATACTGTCGCAGTATCGCATCGTGCCGTCTACAGAAATTTCAGCCGTGGAAAAGTGGAATACTACACAAAACCTGGCGTGTGTCATACATGACCAGGTGTTTTAGCCTGTACTTCTCCTTTAAGCATGTTGATGCCCATCAAACACTGAATAGTCGTTACCTCAAAATTTGTGATCTCCAACAGTTCATCTATGTCCTCCTCTGGCACCGACAAAGGCTTGTTAATTTTCATGGCCTCTTTGGCCACATCTGGGTGGTAATGAGTCTGGAGGGTCTGAGATGGAATAGGTGGTGTAAATGTATCTACTGCTGCTTTGGTTTGAAAAGTATTGATCACTCGTTATGTAACCATGGATATTTAAGAGCATGTACACACCTTTATCTCCCACAGGCTGCTCTCCAAGGCATGGCTCAAGATAGGGTCCCTTTGGTCCATCACATAGGGGTCCTCGCTAGATTCTGTAATGACGTCTGATGGCTCACTCATGTCTGAAGTATATACATTGCTATGCATTGTATAAAACACTGAACACAATAATTTGAACACATTTCTAAATAACAGTTCCAACTCCTGTAACATGCAAAAATAAACGCAGACCATGAACAATACGATAGGTGTCGCTAAAGAGTCCTACCATCTGTGCTAGAGGGCCGGTGGATGAGGACTCTACAGGAGGGGTGGCGACGGATAAGGTTGTAGATGAAGGGCAGCACCATGAGGAGGGACTCTGGTGGCGCTGTGAGGGCCAAGCGGGCGAGGCGCTTCGCAAATGCCGCCACTAGGTACACCGGTAAGTGGCTGGAGGGGAGAAATGTACCAAATATATAACATACATGTATGGTAAATATACACTATTTATCTAATATTTATGGTACAGGTACACAGAATAAGTCTGGTTAGATTTCCAATTAAACACAACAGCACCATTTTTAATAGAGGTGTTGCTGGTTTGAACATCTTTCTGATACACAATGCCATTTACTTGGATGTGATGTGTTTTAAAGGTGGTTAGTTATGGACAGGGATGGTATCCTTAGAAACCATGACACTACTACTCTTATTGATCCAGTACTTTAACGCTACTCTTATCGGTCCTTTTAGGAGAAAAAAAACATTTAAAAACAAGTGAAGTGGATCGTGTTTCCAATTAGAACAACTTCTGCACTGCCCAAAACCATAGCACGCACCGCTGCGCCATCCATTACCACCCATTATATGAAACACAAGACCTACAATAACATTTACTACTACTACACTCCATGGCTCATCTGGTGTGCGACCCGCTTTACATTGAAGCGCTGCCGTAACCGAGTCGGGCCAGGACCAACCCTAATCCTAACCACACAGCACTTACTCTTGATATTGTAGTTTTGCTTTTTGAAGTCATTCGAATAAAACGTGTTTATCCAATTTAACCGTTTCATAAATTCAACTCCATGTTGCAACGTCCCCATTTTGAAATGTTACGGTAGGTGTGAGCTAGAGAGCCTACAGGCTCCGAGAGAGAGACCTCTGGATTGGGAATAGCGGAAACGCGTCATGGACGAATGTCTTCATCTTATTGCATATTAGAGACAGAGTAGATGAGATCAAATGTGCAAGATGTTGTTCACGTCGGAATAAGAAATAGGAAATCTATTTTCTTAATTTCTCCAGTACCGAGCAGAACCGATATTACGGTCTTTAATTATTTAGCCCATTAATATCATTTTCGGTACACATCCCGAATTACGGAAGAACTAAAATACAAAAAAGGTAATAAAATGGTAACTTACGTGGATGAGAGGAAAAGGTTTGCTAGGTTGAAAAAGCGAGCCCTGTACTTCACATGAAAAACAGAAGGCTCCAGCAAGTTGTACAACTTCTTGTAGAAATCAGGGTAATCTCTGAAATATAAACATGTTACCCCTTAATGAAAAAAACTAACATGGTTTTGAAAGCCTATCAGTGTCATACTGTTGACTATGAGTGGACACATTGGGTTCCATAGGAGCAAGTGTGAGGGGCGTTGTTTATATCTTATCAAAACCCACATCACTCACTTGAGCTAGGACGCACAGCGAATAGAAAACTACTTTTTACAATGACGCGTTATGATGACTATAGCTAATGTTCCAGCAGCCAGTGCTATGGAGTATAGCAAAAGATCATCTCCTGATCTCCGCTCCAGGTTGTAAGGGCAGGCAATTTAATGGATCTTCACATATCCCCCATGGAGCTACACAAGGAGATACTTACAGATTATGCTGGTGGATGAGGACGAAGAGGCCATTGAGAGCTAGTAGACTGATTGCTCCTCCTGTATAGCACATTAAAATGGAATAAAATAAAATTCTGGTCATTTTCTACAGAATGTATTTAAAGCATATGTGATACAGTAAAACAAGGTTTCTGTTTATATAGACCATATTACAGTTGTTTGTGTTCACTTCTGTCAAGGCATACAGATATAAAGGTGGAGCAGCTGACTGAATAGACAAGCATTGAGAAAAGAAAGGAAAATGCCCAAATCCTGTTGTGGTTTTTAGGTTTCCAGTTCAAAATAGCAAAAGGTGTTCAACAGCAACTTTGGATACTACGAGTGAGCAGGCTAGCTGTACACACTAAGGGGTTTACAAAGATGGAGGTTCTTTATCTCAAGGCATAAACACAAGAAAACCATCAGGAGCTCAAACATAAATCAGATCAACAAAAATGTTAATATTTCAACACTGCACATCTTGCAATTTTATTAGATTGGTACTGCCAGTAACAGCAGCGGTAGCAACAGCGACAGGGTCAACAGGGGGACATGCAGGGTTCAACAACAAGGGGTAATCTGGCAAATCTAGTTATAAAAATGTACCCAGATAGTAGTGTACAGAGATGGCTGTCAGCAAGGGAGAGAGTTTGTCGTGTTGAACCCTGACGTGGTGGGCAACTGTGGGAACCTACCATTCATAACTAAATTTCAATAATACTAGTGAAGCTTAATGTTCGTTAGAGTATCGTTTAATAGACTCCACATTACATAATATGCAATACAAATGAGCACAAGGCTCACCTCTGCTTTCCTCTCCATTATAACTGTAGACTTTTTTACCCAGAAGTAAACATAAACAACTCTCTGATACCGTCTACACACTAGGGAGCAAGAAATACCAAAAGAATATAAATGGAATACACGGCCCAAACACGGCATACTGGTGATCATGTCTTTAGTTCACCGCGTCACGTTGGTAATTCAGAGCGTCAATATCTGTTCAATATCCAATATTTTTCTAAATTTAAATAACTATGTTCAAGCGTTCTTTTAATACAGCACCACAGCAACGCTACGCTGCTACACATTTCACCTTCAGTTTTAACATTGGGGCGCTCCTGGCAAGCGGTCATTATTGTAAAACTTAACGGGCGGGGGACGGCTGCAGTCGCAGACATGCACGCTTCCCCATCCACGCTCCATCCCAGTTGATGGCGCTCATGCACCAGAATGTTGTTTACCAGCTCCCAAGCGTTTGCGCGATTTCTTGCCAGGAGTTCAACGCCATTTAGCCGTCTTTATATTCTTTCAATAACAAATTATATAAATGTGGGTAACTCCTCACATAACCTCTTTTCAAAACAAGCATCAATTAGGATCTGGAGCATGCGCAGTCGGAGCACTTGCTATACTACAGTCCACGCAGGATGCAGGCGGACATCACGCAGACCCTCATGGACAATTTAATGATATATCCTGCTCCGAAATTTAAAATACAGAAGTAAATGCATTTGTAAAATGTCGGGAAAATTACAAAACGATTTTTGGCAATATTTATGTAATGGTTTATGATTTGCTTGACGAGTGCTTGTTTACTGTAGTACACCTCTGCACCCTTAGTACACACACAGAGGTGTCATAATATTCATAATGTTAATTGTGGGTTTGTTCCTTTTAGGTCTGCCAGTGCAACAGACCTCTTGAGCCCATCCAAACATAACAAACCAAAAGGTGATATTAGGATCTCTGTTTACCCTGCTATGACAACATATAACCCTAACCCTGAAAAAGAAAACAAAAGCTCATTGCTTTGTTATCCTGTGCTCTCAACAACCTTTCCAGCAGTGACAGACCAGTCAACTACTATTCCAATTTAGGGTTAGAAACATGGCAATAAACTAAACCATGGGCTTTACAACAGAACTAGGCAGAGCATGACAATAAATATTCAATACCTTGAGGATTTGTAAGAGGGAGAACGTTTCTGAATTAATAAACATTACAAACTTGCTCTCCAGTCCTTGGCTATGACTCACCAACTTCATAGGCAGCCGTCAAGAAGTCAATCATTAGTGTCGGATTGCTCATGTGAGGGAGAATGGAGTCGTGGAGAATCACCAAGATTTTCTTGTACATGTTGCTTGGCAACTATAGCAGACAGATGAGAAAATACACAACATAAATGGGCAGGAAAAAAATACAGCTTTTGTAATACTGGGCAGACTATGGATCTGTATTAGAGATGTAAACATGTGAAGTGTAGTGAACATACATAGTGACATACATACTTCACCTTTGTTGTTAAGTGTGGTTCTATACATCGTTCTTTATAAACGCAGCAGTTGTTAACGTAATTTGCGGTATGCATATCATTTTACTGTCCCACACTCATGTCATGCAAGTATGGTTGTTCAGGGATCGTGGTCCCTTTAAATGTTCAGAATGTTTCACGACGTCTAGCTCCCTGCCGGTCTTGGTTAGGGGGAGCGGCATTTTGTTTTCAGTTTTTTTTCTACTGAAATAAACAACACATATTCATATGCTCAACGTGAGAAATTGTCACTTGCGATTTACTGCAATTCCACACTGGTGACCCCGACGTTAGTCTGCTAGACGTATCCAGAGACACGACCATGACCGCGAACACTGTTATCCTCAAACTCCCCGAATTCTGGGAATCGTCGCGTCGGCATGGTTCGCCCAGACTGAAGCGCAGTTCGCGTTGCGTGACATCACCGCAGATACGACAAGGTACTACTACGTTGTGTCGGCCCTCGGGAATTCAACAGCTTCCAGAGTGGTGAGCCTCCTTAAAAATCCTCCAGCAACTGAGAAGTATGCTGCTCTCAAAGCCCACCTGTTGAAAACTTTTGAACTGTCAGACGCTGAGAGAGCCAGCAGGCTTTTCTCCCTTCAAGGACTGGGTGACAGCAAACCATCCGAGTTCATGGACCGTATGCTGGATCTCCTGGGTGAACACAGACCCGATTTTCATTTCATGCAGCTTTTCCTGCGTCAGCTGCCTTCCCAAGTAAGAGCTGCATTAGCCAACACCACAATCACTGACTGTCGGAGACTGGCTGAAGAGGCCGATACATTTTTCCTGGCGAGTCAGGGGCAGTGTGTGGCCGCGCTTCTTCCCGCGCACGTCGCTCCTGTGACACCGGACGACTCCACACTCATCGCTGCAACCACTTCTCGGAGGCAGCAATCTTCTGGCCCCCAGCAGTCTTCAGGCCTGTGTTTACCACGCAAAGTTTGGACCCAAGGCTAAACAATGCTGTTCGCCATGCAACTTCAGCGGTTTGGGAAACGCCAGGGCCGGCGCTCAGTAGTGGCCATGAGCGTCGGCCGCATAAGCAGGCTGCTTTTCATCCGCGACAGTATTTCCGGACAACGTTTCCTGTGCGACACGGGAGCACAGAGGAGCATCCTGCCTGCATCCCGTTTAGACATGGTGACCGACAGCCACAGCCCCCCTATGGAAGCTGCCAATGGTAGCCCCATCTGCACATATGGAATGAGGTACGTTGAGTTGTGTTTCGGAGGGCAGCGGTTTGGCTGGGACTTGGCTGTTACTGCAAAGGTCACCGTTCCCCTCATCGGCGCCGATTTTTTGTGTGCACATGGACTGTTGGTGGATGTAAAGAACCGCTGTTTGATTGACGCCGTCATGTTTTGTTCTACACACGTGTACGCTCAGCGGGGCTGACTCCATTCGACTGTCCAGCATGCTCCCTGCCTCAGACGACTTCCATCGGTTACTTGCCGATTTCCCAGCCCTCACTCAGCCCACTTTCTCTGCGTCTGCTTTGAAGCATGGTGTGGAGCCTCGACCAAGCTTGCCGTTGCCAAGGCTGAGTTTTCAAACATGGAACGCCTGGGTATCGTCTGCCGACAGCCCATGGGCATCACCCCTCCACATCGTCCCAAATCCTGGCGTGTGGCAACTACCGACGGCTTAATGAAGCTACGACGCCAGACAGATAGCCAGTCCCGAATATACAGGATTTTTAGGCACACCTGGCTGGTAGGATAATTCTTTCCAAGGTGGACCTCGTCCGGGGATATCATCAGGTGCCTGTACTGGACATTCCCAAAACAGCTGTGATCACGCCATTTGGTCTTTTTGAGTTTCTGCGCATGCCTTCTGGCCTTAAAAACACCACTCAATCTTTTCAACGCCTCATGGACTCTGTGTTACGGGACCTGCCTTTTCTTTTTGTGTACCTGGACGACATCCTGGTAGCAAGCGCGTCCAAATCTCAACACCTAGCGCATCTCCGAACACTTTTTGAGCAGCAATTGTCAACCCCCGCCAAGTGCCAGTTCGGTCTCTCCACCATTGGCTTCCTGGGACACAGAGTCATTAAGGATGGTGCAGTCCCTCTCCCGTCAAAGGTGGAGGTGGTCATGCAGTTCCCACGCCCGCTCACTGTCAAATCCCTGCAGGAGCTCCTCGGGATCGTGAATTTTTACCACCGCTTCATCCCTCGAGCCGCTCAGCTCATGCGGCTCTTGCATGAGGCCTTGAAAGGCAAGCCCAAGCATGCTGTGGACTGGACTGAGAGCAGGGACAAGGCTTTTGCGGCCACTAAGGCAGCCCTGGCGAACGGCACCATGCTGTCACATCCTTCTCCCACAGCCTCCATCGCCATTACCTCGGCCAGTAAGAACAACCATGTGGTGGACTGCCTGTCATGGGCTGTGGCAGGGACAGTCCATCTTGGTTTGGATTACAACCGCATAGCAGCGGATCAGACCACAGACCCGGACGTGCAACTCCTGAGGACCTCAACTACAGGGCTGCAGATAGAGGACATGGTTTTTGGTGATGCCGGCACCATGCTCCTGTGTGAGGTCTCCACAGGCGGTCCTCGGCCAATCGTTCCCACAGGATGGAGATGACAAGTTTTTGCTGCCATCCATGGTCTCTCCCACCCAGGTTCAAAAGCGTCACAGAGACTGGTTGCAGCAAAGTTTGTTTGGCACGGCCTCAAGAAGGACGTTAGGGACTGGGCTAACACCTGTGTTGAGTGCCAACGGGCCAAAGTACACCAGTTGGGAGTTGGTGCCAGAGAGACGTTTTGACCATGTAAACGTTGATCTGGTCGGCCCTCTGCCCTCCTCTCACGGTTTCACATACCTGTTAACCATGGTTGACAGGACCATCTGCTGGCCTGAGGCTGTGCCACTGACGTCGGTAACATCTGTCGAGATGAAACAGGCATTTATCGGCACCTGGGTTGCCTTCGGACATATCCTCTGACCGGGGCGCAGTTCACGGCTGAGCTGTGGAACACAGCTGTGGTCGCACAGAGCCTCGGAGTGACACTCCACCGCACGACCGCATATCACCCGCAGGCTAACGGACTCTGTGAACGTTTTCAGTTTTCATAGGTCAATGAAGGCTGCCCTGCGTGCCAACCTCAAAGACAGCAACTGGGTCGACAAGCTCCCGTGGGTGATGCTGGGCATCAGGACTGCACCAAAGGAGGACCTACAGTCCTCATCCGCGGAGCTTGTTTATGGCCAGCCACTGCGGGTTCCAGGGGATTTTGTCCCCAGCATCACGGTTCCTTGGTCTGCGACTCTTCAGCGGTCTGCGCTACTGGACAATGCAAGGCTTTTTGCACCTGTCCCTACTTCCCGTCACGGCCTCCCTCAGTCGCACATACTTGCTGGGCTGTAGACGGCTGACTATGTTTTCATTCGCCACGATGCCCACAGGGGAGCGCTACGCCCGCCCTATGAGGGTCCATTCCGTGTGTTGGAGACGGGGGACAAACATTTTGTTGTGGACATGGGCAGCAAGCCGGAATGATTTTCGATTGACCGCCTCAAAGCAGCTCACTTGGTGGGCCAGGCCCATTGAATTGGCCCAGCCTCCACAACGCGGACGACCTCCATTCCC